>JAJOOH010002863.1:0-48047 GCA_029582605.1 Solanum gracilifrons
TGGTCCTTACCATATCTCAGGATACTCAGACTTCTCCCTGCTAAACTCAACAACATGCAAGCACAACCCCGCAAGATTTAACCGATTTTAAGGCACAAAAATATGGGATTTTAACAATATAAACACTACAGGCAATATTTTCACAGGCATAAGCAAAAACAATTAAGATCAGAGACGCCTAGCACACATCACTAAGATAAGATCATTGTAAATGAGTACAAAATTGCTAAAAATAAATTTGGGGTTCGGAAAACCAACATTAGATGTCGTTTAAAATACATTTGAAATGCTAGGCAGCAATGTAATCCACTCCGAACACAAATCAACGACTAAAATACTTTAAAATTGCATAAATATAGAAACTAAGGTGCGGATATGAATTTGTGACGATTGAAAGTGAGGAAAAGTAAAGAGTTTCAAAGTTTAAACCTTTGGCCTTTAAGAAACCATCCAGTTCTCGACCATTCGACGACATTAGTCATGCTCGCCGACCCACTCGGCTACATGCCGAGTGGTCACTTACCTCACCGAGTTTTACAGGATCCTCAGTTGATGTGGGGATCCAAATGGAGGATTAGATCGAGATCGCTGACCTGGTCGGCAATTCGCCAATAATTTCCTGGGCTCGCCGACTTTTACAGACTCCAATGTAAAATTGTCTTGAGTTCAACGGCGGTCTAGTTCGGCGATGTGCCGACTGGACCTTTTGCTCGCCAATATGCACTTTTCAACAATTTTCCCACTTCGACCTACACAAACAACAAACCATTATTTCTTAAAGCAAAAATAAAGCGATAAGGGGTCTTGGGTTGCCTCTCAAGTAGCGCCTTAGTTAAAATCATAACACGACGCAAGTCCCTACTTAAGTTCCATTAGTGGGGTTTGCCTAACTTTCATAAGGTAACCCCTCTTCCGGCTCTGGGTAGAGACATTCCAGAAGCATCTTTTCTGGAATTCTATGAGTCGGGTACTGCTGCAAGAGAGCCTTAAACCTTTGTCACAACTCATAAACTGACTCACCCTCCAATTTATTGAAACTTAGGATGTTATCCCCTACAATCATCATTTTCAGAGGAGGGTGGTCCATTGGGTCACCGTTGCTAGCAGATATGCTCAATTTTTCTGTTCAAAACAGCAACACAAAAACCAAAACTAAAAATTAAGTAAGTTCAACTATAATTAACAAGAACAAAATTCAACGTAACTAAAAATTCTCAACTAACACCACTTCCTGGCAGTGGCGCCATTTTTATGTTTGCGTAATCAAGACAAAACTTCCAATGCAAGTGTCTACAATCGAACAATAGGAAAGTAACCCAACCAAGGGTTGGGGTCAAGTCCCAAGGGAGTGGACTTGTGAATTAATAGAAAAATAAAATTTAGTTCTAATTAGTCATAGCTAAAAACATTATCGAACATAAACATGTTAAATCTAAGGGGTGACGCAAGTGTCAATTATTAATGGGGGTTTGTGACAAATAAGAAAAAACAACAAAAATGCAAAGAGTACTAATCAAGGAGAGAGAATTCTTGGGATGTGATAGGAATACGGGATAGACTAAACTATTGGGTACATGCTTTTGATAATAAATCCGTTGAATCATTGTGACTAGGCTAGACTATAGTGGGGGTAAATTCTCTCTCGAGCAACTTACCCCGAATCAACTCGGTTTCTCTCGAACGTCAAGTTGTCGCATGAAGAACAGTCTCTGCCTAAACCCACTCACTCTCTCGAGTTGAGTGTGTGGGAGAAGGACTAGGGTTCACTCTCTCGAGTTGAACCTCATGTCAACCCAATCCCATCGGCCATCAATTTAGTAGTCTTAGTTTTACGACATCTCTCTCGAGCAAGCCGAAAACACAAAGGTGAAATCGTATTTGCAACTACAATTTCATTAAGTTCCACCACAACTACTAAACGAAATCACATATAAACAACAAATAAATCATCAACAAGCAAGACCCAACATATAATCTAACCCATATTCACAAAATCAGATTCCAAGAATTGGGATTTTAGCTAGACATATAAAAGAGATAGAAATTTAAACCAATATGAGTTTGCATTCAAATGGGTATGAAGATTTAAGTCTCAAAACAAGCAAATAGTGAAGAATCCACAAGACCCTAGTCCAAATTCTTGGAGTTGAAACCCTTTGAATGTTCAAGTTCTTCAAAACCCTCTCCAAACTTAGAACTCAAGATTCTATTATAAAATTTTCTATATTAAAAATCTGATTATCAGCTACAACTCTCAACGAGTATTTATAGTTTTCAAAAATTTGTGCTGCAGCGGATCATTTGGCGTCATTAATAGAGATCGTCGATCAATTCTACGATCCACCCTTTGGTTGGTATCATCGTCGTCTTGCTCTATCCTTCAGCATCGTCGTGTTTTGGATCATTGGGTGACATAGTGCTGCTTCGCGGAACATCTCGGCGACACGCCGACTGCTCCTTTTCACCGTCGATTTGATCATTTCTTTCAGGGTTCAACACACTGGAACAAAAGGCAAGGATAAGACCTTTTGGCAACTTGCCAAATGGGTTCGGCGATTCTCAGATCTTCATTTCTTAGTTCTTTCAGCTACCTTTGTTCCTTTTTTGCTAAGTAGTGTCCATGCTTTCCCTCAAACTCCAAATACTTGAAACTTAAGGGTTTTCATCAGATATTGAGATAAAATATGCATTTGAGGACACTAACTCTTTCAAAATATAGCCCTAAATGAGTCCAATTTGTGGACTCATCAATACTTATTTGTAATATAAATCTAGATTTAGATAAGGTGATCTAACACTTCTCTATGGCCTCCAATAAAATTTATTTTCTTCCAACGTTTGTAAATCACACTTGAGTTTTTAAGAAGAGAAGAATAGAAAAAATAAAAAAATCATAGTTTAAAAATGTTAGGAAACTCCTCCATTTAAAGTTAACAAAGGGTATTATTAGCATGTGCTTATTGTGTCTTATCATAAAAGTCACAACCCTTTAGAAAAGGCACAATCCTTCGAAAGGTCACAACTCATCGGAAAAGTCACAACTCATCGGAAAAGTCACAACTCTTTGGAAAGGTCGTAAGCATTCAATGTGAAGAAGCCTTTTTTTAATATAATATAAAATATAGAAAATATAATAAATTGGTTGTTTTAAGAAGAAGAAGAGCAATAGAAAACTTTAAAAAAATTGTAGTTTAAAACTATGAGGAAACCCCTCTTTTTATAGCCAACAAAAGGTAGTGTATGAAAAAATGCTTATTGTACCTTATTAAAAAAAAGTCACACCCTTCAAAAAGGTCATGACTCATCGTAAAAGTAATTAACTCTTTGGAAGAGTCACAACCCTTTGAAAAAGTCACAACTCTTCAAAAGAGTCACAACACTTTAAAAAAGTCACAACCCTTCGAAAAAGTCACAACTAATCGGAAAAGTTATTATAACACTTTGGAAATGTCACAACCCTTCAATGTGAAAAGGTGTCAGTTTTTAATATAATATAATATAATATATATAATAGAAGATATACAAAATTTGGTGTTTTAAGTTGAAGGTGAGGGCATTATAATAATTTAACACTTAAATTAGGTAGTTCACACTCTTAATGTAGTGTATATATATATATATATATATATATATATATACACACACTACCCAATAACCCAAATAGAATCAAACTTACCCAAAGTCAAGGGTAATCCAGTCACTAAGTCCATAGTAATGCACTTCCACTTCCACTCAGGGATGTACATCCTTTTCATCGTACCACCCGGTCCTTGATGTTCATACTTCACTTGTTGACAGTTCAAATACTTGGCCATAGAATCCACAAAGTCTCTCTTCATGCCGCACCATCAATAGTGTTGATTCAATTCATGATACATTTTGTCTCGGGTGAATGAAATATTTAGAACAATGAACCTCCTCCTATATCATACGCACCCAACCACCAACTTTAGGAACACAAATTTGACCATAAATCCTCAAAACTCCCTCGAGATAAAGAGGCGTTGAATTAGCTTCTCCTTTTAACACTTTGTCCCGAATCATTCTCAACTTGCCATTCTTAAACTTGTAGGAACGAATCTGATCCATCATGTAGACCTAGCCTCAACAAAGGCTAAACTACAATGAACTGCAGAAATATCGAGTTGAACCAACTGTCTAGCCAACGAGTGAACCTCTAAAGCTAAAGGTCTCTCCTTTGTCTTTAGAAAGGCTAAGCTACCTATACTAGGTGCCTTCCAACTCAAAGAGTACGCGTCCCTATTTTCCTTGCCCGGATGATAAAAAATGGTAATTTCACATTCCTTAATAATTCCAACCATTTACACTGCCTCATGTTCAGATTCGCCTGAGAAAAGAGATACTTAAGGCTACGATGATTGGTAAAGACTTCACAATGCACACCATAGAGATAATGTCTTCATCACTTCAAGACAAAGATCACTCTAAACCATGGGTAGGGTAGTTCTTCTCATGCACCTTCAGTTGTTGAGAAGCATAGGCTATGACTCTCTTTTTTTGCATCAATACACCACCTAGATCAACACCCGAAGCATCACAAAATACCACAAATGTCACACCCTCCTAGTGTAATTCTAAGATAGGTGCTGAGATCAATAACTCAATGAGCTTTTGAAAACTTATCTCACACTCATCGGTCCACAGAAATACCACAGTCTTCTGAGTCAAAATAGTTAACAAAATTGTGGATGGAAGAGAAACTCATAACAAACCGACGATAATAGCCCACTAACCCTATGAAACTCTGAATCTCCATAGGGGAAGTAGGTCTCTCCCAATCATGAATTGCCTCAACCTTGGCCGGATCAACTATAATACCTTACTTGGTCACCACATAGCCCAAGAAAGCCACAAGACAAAACTCGCACTTTAAGAATTTTACATTCAACTTCTCCTCTCTAAATCTCTGAAGTACGGTCCTCAAGTGACAAATATGATCGACCTCATTCTTGGAATAACCAAGATATCAATCAATAAATATAATCACAAAGGAGTCCAAATAAGGCCAAAAAACCTGATTCATCAACTCTATAAAATTGGTCGGGGTATTAGTTAGTCTAAATGATATGACCATAAACTCATAATGCCTATCACGAATCCTAAAACCAGTCTTCGGGATATGAGAATGCCAAACTCTCAACTGATAGTAGTCAGCCCTCAAGTCAATCTTGGAGAACACTGACTCACTCTGAAGCTGATCAAACAAATCATCAATGTGGGGAAGAGGATACTTATTCTTGATTGTATCCGTGTTCAACTGCCGATAATCGATACACTTCCTCATACTACCATCCTTCCTTTGCACAAATAAGACCAGTGTGCCTTGAGGTGATACACTAAGCTGAATAAACACCACAAATACTGATTTCACACAAGCCTCCATATAGGTTAAACATCATAAATATGCATCAAACAGACTAAACAATAATGTCAACATTTAACAACCTCTAAAATACATACTACAACTCATTTCACAGTTGACCCTGAGAAAAATCACTTACTCATCTCAATCTAAAAGAGGGATAGTGGTCAAAACCCTACTCAAACAATTCTATTGAAGCACTTCCTCAACCACACGATCACCGAATCGATCTGCAACTATCAAAAATGGATAGAGTTTATCAAACGGAGCCCAAGGATACCCATATTGATAGGATTAGAAACTGGGGTAAAATATTCCAAGAAATCACTTGGGAAATCAAAAGGGTATAATCAAATTTTTAATTAAAAATCAAGTTCTACATGCCAAAAGGAGTTCGTGGTTGAAAACCTCATTAAAATCGACCAAGGAATGAGTTCCAATTCATGAAAATGCCAATATTCCAACTTACGGGGATAAACCCCAAAATCCCACATTGAACTCAAGATTTCGAAGAGTTTTCAGAAGATAAAACTTGAAATAATTGATAAAGAATGGTTAAACGCACTTACCTAAACGAATTTCACCAAGAAAAACTTCCAAGAATAGCCTCTCACAGCTCAAAGTGAGTGAAAATGGTGTAAATGAGAAAAAGAAAAAGAATTTCTAATTTAGGCTTTGTCCAAGTGAAAAATGGTCATCGTGATCGTGAGCCACTAACCCTCGTGATTGCGAAGGGCACGAAGAAATCGCAAAACCCCTTGTCTGCGATCGCGAAGGCTAAAGGAAAAGTTTCATCGCGATCGTGAGCCTATGGCCCGATGATGAGCATATGGCTTGATTGCGAAAGCCACTAAGAAGACACATCGCTATTACGAGCCTATGGACCGCGATCGCGAAGGTTAAAAAATAGCATGCACCAGAAACTGAAAAATCAGCCGCCTAATATAAGGAAAATGCCTTCGAATGAACCCTCGAACATCGTTCGGAGTCCAATTATAATAAACTAGACATACCACACCCACTAAATTCGACATTTTGAACTCAATGGAATTATTGGATTTTCAAAAAGAGGTCAAATGAAGAAATTATACTGCCAGACCACTCTTAAGACTAAAACTCAACTTCTCACTCAAATGCCCAAAACTTTACCAAAGGCCTCAAAAACCTTACCAACCACCTTACTAGCTCAAAGTTGATGTTCTGGATTCAATGGAACCGGCATATTCAAACCGACCATCGGAACACAAAATGTTGACCAAAGTCAACCATATTAAGAATTCTCAACTTAAAAATGGTCAAAATCACCAAAAAACACCTGATCGCATCGGGGACCACACCAACCATTTTCGCAACATAAACTAAGCATGAAAACTTAGAAAAAGGGAAAAGTGATCATTTCATAATTAAAAGTAAGTTCACACGAAATAGGACATTACACTTTCAGGGGTTATTCCTTCCGTCACGTATTATGGTAAATATTAAATTTCTATTGTCAATTAATTCTTTTATATACTTTAAGTTGACATATAGTATTTTTTTAAACGTATTTTTCACATAATAATGTTACTTTGTTTGTCACTACTTCAAGATTCGACAAAAAAGTTTGTATGCTTTTTAGATATTTAATGACATTGTGATTTATAGTACCTTTTACGGAATTTTAGATATAATATATATATATATATTTCCAATTTATGCATACGGATGAAATTTCGAGTCTATTTAAGTTGCGAATTTCAAGAGACAACAAAAATTATTATAAGTTTTTTAGATATGTAAGTTTATACTTATTCCAATTTATAGTGTTTTAGTTGGTTTTTTCTAATATTAGATATTTCTAAAATGATTTATTTTTAAATATCAACGCGTATACTAGTAAATGTGAATAAGCAAGCAGTTATCTGTCAATGTGCTTGCTTTCTTATTCACATGGAGACTACTTGAATTTTTTATTTATAAATAGTAAACTCACTACTTGAATTTTCTATTTTACACTTCAATTGTTATCCTATTTTATCCTGTATTTTTTACACAATAGATAAATGATTTTTAAAAGAAGTAATTAATGTTGAAGTTAAAATATGAAAAAAAAAATTGTTGATATGCTAACAGTTAGAAGTAACAACAAATAAGTATTTTTGATATAGTGAACAAATAAAAATGAACGACTGAAATTTTCACAACTTCCTATTATTTTTCTATAATAAGATTATTATCACCCAAAGTCTATAATAAGATTATTATCACCCAAATATCCAAGGATTAGAAAAAACATTGTAGCGAAGTGTTTGTTTTTAACATGGGAAAGACAAAAATTTATTTGTGCGGTCGCTCATTTTCTTTCATTGCCAGATTAATGATTTGGCTAAAAAATTACAATTCATGTTTTTTTCAAAATAAATTTTATTTATTTAAAAATTAGTGTTTGACTGTAAAAATTCTAAATTTAATTGGGGTTCAAATCATAAGTTGTTTTCTAACTCATTTTTAAAATTCTAGTACATTCAAATATGAATATTATTTCACATTTTGTAAGAACTATTGTAACACCCCGCTACTAGAAAGACTTAGAATTAGAAAGAAACCGTTTTTGGAAATAATCAAATTTGGAAAGTTTGACAAAGTTAAGCTAAGTATGAGTTTTGGGTCAACTTCAAATGACCATAACTCCTAGCTCAGGGTGATTTAGGTGTGCTACAAGATACCGTAGGAAATATCTTTGAATTATTTTTCCAACGCCACTGAGTTTGATCGATTTCGAGTTCGTATGAGGGAGATGTTCCCATTTGAAGTTGGGCTATATAGATAAGGAAAGTCAAAACCGGATTTTAGAAGGGTATTATGGTCTTTTCACTAACCAATTAATTAAATTAATTTTTGGTAATTAAGTTGGGGTCTAAACTGATTGGATTCAGTTTACGCTTCATAAAAATAAGTTAGGGTTTTGAGAGAAGAGAAAGAAGAGGAGAAAAGAGGAGGAGAAGCTTGGAATCGTCGCGTTCTTGAAGATTTGCTTGTGGATTTCGCCAAGGGTTGATCCCTACGAAGTAAGTGAGAGAGGAAACTTTGATTTCCAAGAGAGACTTTGAGCTAAGTTTTGAGCAATTATCTCAAACCACAGAAAGAAGTTATGTTTTTAAACATAAGAGCTAGTATTATATTTTGGGATTAGTATTGAGCACCGATATGTGGGAAAGTTCAAACAACTCTCAGCCTCCATAAACCATGTAGCCATCATGGGTTGAAAAGGGTCATACTTTTTAGATGATTCCTTAGTGATTTTTAGCATAAAATAGTGGATCCACTTAGTAGTCAGGTTCTATACCCTAGACTAGAGTGGCACTGGCAGTGTGAGGCAAAACGTTGTATCATCACATAGCTCTTAAGTAATGGTTTTTGATTAGAGAAACTCCCACAGAAGTATTTTGTATTCTTATATACACAGAAGTAAATTGTATTTTTATTTCAGAGTTTATATTGTATATTTGCATACATACAGAGTTACCATTGTATTTCTAAATACACAGAGTTGTTATCCATGTTTTAAAAGCTTTTCTCTATACTGCATTCATATTATTGCTTTATATTGAAATGAGTTAAGTTGAGTTGAGTTGAGCCTAGGTATGTTCTTTCAGTTCCTTTCAAGCTTATGTCTTGTTTTAGTATTCCCCTCGCATGCTCGTACATTCAATGTACTGACGCCATTTGGCCTTCATCAGTGTTATGATGTAGATACAGGTAACTAGGATCAACATCCAGCGCTTCGTTGATCCAATTGAGCATTCAGAGTCTTATGGTGAGCCTCCTTGCTTTCAAGAGGATCCCTATTTACATTGCTTTAGTAGTTTTCAGTTGTTAGGATGATTGGGGTCTTGTCCCGACATCCCTCACAGTTTTAGAGGCTTCATAGACAGTTAGTTAGTTCATTTGTCATTATCTTGTTATTGGCTTATGTTGAATCTTGAGTTGCCCTTTTTGGCCAGTTGAATGTTGATCTTTAAAACATTCTAAGTTATTCATTGAGAATGTTTAGTATGGTTGTATTTTAAACTTTCTTTTCTCATGAGTTAAGTCTTCTGCTAAGAGTTAACACAGGCCAAGGGTTCGCTTGGGGCCAGCAATGGCTCTCGAGTGCCAGTCCCACCCAGGGTGTAGGCTCGGGGAGTGACAAACTTGGTATCAGAACCAGGTTCAAGAGTCCTAGGGAGTCTATGAAGTTGTATTTGTAGAGTCCTAGTTATTGGTGTGAAGCGTCCCACATCTATAATTAGGAGGCTGCAACATCTTAGGAACTATCTCACTTCTTTCATAATCATTTCGTATGATAGAGTTTATCTCTAGAAAGTTTATTCTCACTCGTGCTTGCGCGTGTCTTTCAGATCATGCCTCCACGAAGAGCTGTCAGAGGTTGCCCGGCTAGAAGAAATGTTGAACCACAGGAATAAGGGATACCTAATGCACCAGAAGTGCAACCCCAATGAGAGGTCACTAATGTCGAGTTCTGTGAAGCGATCTGGATGTTGAGCCAAGTCATGGCCAACCAAGCTGGGCAACAGAGAGAGAATCGACATAAAGCGGTTGATACTTCAAGGATCCGTGAGTTCTTAAGGATGAATCCACCAAGCTTCACAGGTTCAAGTGTTACTGAGGATCCAGAAAACTTTGTTGAGGAACTTCAGAAGGTTTTTGAGATCATGCATGTTGCTGACACTGAGAGGGTGGAACTAGCTGCACACCAAATCAAGGGTGTCGCTAGGATCTGGTTTGATCAATGGAAGAAGAACCGAGTTGAGGGTGCACCACTCGTGAGTTGGGATGTGTTTGACGAGGCCTTCTTGGGGAATTTCTTTCCTCGAGAACTAAGAGAAGCGAAGGTACGAGATTTCCTCACTCTTAAGCAGGATTCTTTGAGCGTTCATGTGTACAGCCTGAAATTCACATAACTTTCCCGGTATGCTCCAGAGATGGTTGCTAACAACTACTCCTTCTATCCAACAATAGTTATCCACTATTGACTTGGTACACCTTTAAAAAATAATAAATAATATGTTATTACTATATTATCCTTTGACATCAATAATTTAATGCTTTGACAAATGTCTTAGATAATAAATCTATATCTATCTATATATAATAGGAGAAGAAAACGTGCCACGTGTCAGCACCACAACATTTCTTAATAATTCAATTTTGAAAAATAAAATTTAAAATTTAAAAATAAGTAAAATTTTAAAATGTTTCGATAAAAACTACAACTACGTTTTTTTTCAAAATAGTTACCAGTCATGCCCCGAGCCTACACCCTGGGTGGGACTAGCACTCGAGAACCATTGTTGGCCCTAAGAGAACCCTTGGCCTGACTTATTTACTCAGCGGAAGACTTAAACACAAGGAATAGTCTCAAAAGGATAGCTCATGTAATGTCTTAAAGAAATATCAAACTTAGCCAAAATGGCAACTAAAGTAGTAAACGTATACAACTTAAAATGGAAAGACTAAAGAACTATAGCTACTCGTCTATGAAGCCTCTAAAACAAAGAGGGATGTCAGGGAAAGAATGTCGATCATCCTAACAACTGAAAAACTAGAAAGCAGTGTAAAAAGGAGCCCTCCGGAAAGCAAGGGGGCTAACCAACAGACTATGAGTGCTTAACTGGATCAACAAGGGGCCGGATGTTAATCCTGGTTACCTGAGTCTGCATCATAAAAAGATGCAGGCCAAATGACATCAGTACATTGAATGTACGAGTATGCGAAGGGAAACTAAACATAACATAAGTTTGAAAGGAATCTGAAAGGAACACTTACCTTGACTTTACTTAACTCATGAATAACTTAACTCAATATAAAGCAACAACATATGCAATATATGGAAAGCTTTGAAAACAAAAGAAAGCAACTTAGTTTGTAAAAGAAATGCTATAACAACTCAACTTACTCATATAATAAAGTAATACAATAATGTGGGAGATTCTCTAACGGACAACCACCACTATGAGCCCAAGTGGTGATACAACGTCTTGCCCATGCTACCAGAACTATCATATACTTTGCCGTCATCTAGAACACCTTAACTAAGTTGTAACACTAGTCTGTGCTAAAAGGCACTAAGGAATCATCAAAAAAGTATGAACCTTTTCTACCCGCGATGGCTACATGGTTTATGGAGACTTGAGTTATTATGAACTCGCGTCCCCATATTGGTGCTCAATACTACTCCCAAAATATACCCAGCTCATATGTTTTAAAAACAAAACTATTTCTTTGGTTTGAGATAATTACTCAAAACCTCTTCTTAAAAATCGGTGTTTCCCTTCTTGTTCAAATGTGAAAACATTTTTATCTCTTGGGAATACTTAGTTCCCGTATAATCTTTGAAGAATTGAACTTTACTCTTACTCTTTACTCAACTCAAAGCTTAAGTCTTAAAACAAAGTTAAAACGTTTGTGAAAAACTTTTGGAAAATTTTATGAATTTCTCTTAACTTGACTCTTAACTTCTCTTGACTTGACTCTTAACTTTCCTTGAATTGAATTATGGATTCAAGGATTGTGATTTGTGATAGGAAAGATCGCATATGTTTAGGAGTGTTTTTTGATAGTTAAACATGAGAAAAGATCAAGAAATCAATGTTTGGAAGCAAGTCCGCGACGCGGAGATGCATTTGAATATTTGGGCGCGAAATAAATTTTGAGACAGAACAGTCTGTGACCGCTCCACGACACGAAGGAGATTTCCTCAAATCTGAGGACCTGATGCCCAGATTCCCCCAACTTTTCCTTCTTCATTTTTCCTACCCCGAATCGCCTAAACTCGAATATTTTTCTCAAATTCTCTTTAGATTCAGATACCCAGTAAATGTACCCAAGAACCTAAATAAAAAAAACTCCAAAACTCGACGCGATAGTCTCAAGAACTCCTCCATTCAGCCCAATTCAAGAACGAAAATAAATTCAAGAACACATATCAAGAATATCAAATTTTTAACCCTTTTTAGGACGAATTTCACTAAACTAAACATGATTGGCACGTGGGTTAGCGAACCGAATGCTATGAAAGTCTCACATACCTCGTAGGGATCACCCCTTGACGAAATCCATAATCTTAGCTTCAAGAATTTGACAATTCTTGCTTCTTCTCCTCTTTTCTCCTCTTCCTTTCTCTTCTCTAAAAGCCCTAACTCAATATTGTAAAGCGTAAACTGACCAAGTTCAGTTTAGACCCCAACTAATTACTAAAAAACGAAATTAAAATAATAGGGTATGGAAAACACCAAAACACCCTTCCAAAATTCGGATTGGACTTTTCTTATCCAACCAGCCCAACTTCCAATGGAAAAATCTCACTCATACGAATTTGGAATCACGCAAACTCGGCGGCGTTGGAAAGTTAATTCCAAGATAATTTCTATGGTATCTGAAAGCACACCTAAATCATCCTGAGCTACGAGTATGGTCATTTGAAGTTGACCAAAAACCCAAACTTTGGATAACTTAACAAATTTCCAGATTTTTCATTCTTTTCTAAAATGACTATTTCCAATTCTAACTCTTTCTAGTTATTTCAATTAGCGAGATGTTACAATATCTCCCATTTGGGAACATTCTTCTTCGAATGAGATTACTCTTACTAGGATAAGGGTGTAACATCTAACATTCATCTCAAACACCCAACAAGCAATGAAAATATAACATGCCAACTTATAAATTAAAGAGTACTAAGAAGAGAATTAGTACCTTTATCTGTAATTTCTCCGGTCTCAAAGAGATGTGGATATCTCTTCTTCATATCTTCCTCAGCTTCCCAAGTAGCTTCCCCAACAAATTGGTTCCTCCAAAGAACTTTGACCGATGCTATCTCTTGTGTCCTCAACTTGCGAACTTGGCGATCTAGAATCTGAACAGGAATCTTCTCATAAGATAAGCTATCCTTGATCCCAATATCTTCAGTTGGTATGATAAGTAAAGGATCTCTCATGCACTTCTTCAACATGGAGACATGAAATACCGGATGAACCGCTGCCAACTCTTAGGGTAGCTTTAACTCATAAGCTACATTACCAACCCTTTTGGATATTCTGTAAGGGCCAATATACTGGGGACTAAGCTTCCCCTTCTTACCAAATCTCATAACACCCTTCATGGGTGAAACCTTCAAGTATACCCAATCATCTACTTCAAACTCTAACTCTCTTCTCCTAACATCAGTGTAGGATTTCTGACGACTCTGCACTATTTTCAACCTTTCTTAAATTACTTTTACTTTCTTCATAGCTTGATGAACTAAGCCTGGTCCTATCAACCCAGCTTCACCAACTTCAAACCATCCAGTAGGAGATCTGCATCTTCTCCCATAAAGAGCCTCATAAGGAGCCATTTGGATGCTAAAGCGATAACTATTATTGTAAGCTAACACAATGAGAGGTAGGTGATCATCCCAATTACCCTTGAAATCAATCACACTAGCCCTCAACATATCCTTTAAGATATGAATAGTGCGCTCTGCTTGGCCATCTGTCTGAGGATGAAAAGCAGTGCTTAAGTTTACCTTTGAACCCAAGCCTTTCTGAAAAGATTTCCAGAACTGTGCAGTAAATTGCGCACCTCTGTCTCAAATAATCGAAACTGGCACCCCATGAAGTCTAACTACCTCTTGAATATACAACTTAGCATAATCCTATGTTGTGTGAGTAGTCTTTACCGGCAAAAAGTGGGCTAATTTGGTCATTCGATCCAGAATCACCCAAATAGAATCATGTTGCCTGCGAGACCTTGGTAAACCTGTGATGAAGTCCATATTGATCATCTCCCATTTCCATTCCAGAAGTTATATATTCTGAGCCAAACAATCGGGCCTTTGATGCTCTACCTTAACTTGTTGGCAATTCGGACACTTAGCAACAAACTCTGCAATGCCCTTCTTCATACTACTCCACTAATAAAATTTTCTCAAATCATGATACATTTTTGTGGAACTCGGATGAACGGAATATCTGGAGCTATAAGCTTCCTCCATGATCCTCTCTTGGAGTTCATCCACCATTGATACACACAACCTTCCTTGATACTTCAATACGCCATCTCCCCCTTGTTCAAAAGCCAATACTTTTTGCTTATGAACATTTGCCTTCAATTCAAGCAAAATAGGGTCTTGGTCTTGCTTCTCTTTTACTTCTGACACCAGTGATGATTCAGCCCCATTCATCACCACTAGTCCTCATTCTGTGGAATCCATTAGTCGGGATCCCAAGCATGCAAGTCTATGCACATCCATTGGTAGCTCCTTCTTATCTTCCTCAAAATGGGTGGTAATACCCATAGACAACCTGCTCAAGGCATCAGCAACAACATTAGCCTTACTTGGGTGGTAAAGGATACTCATGTCATAATCCTTGAGTAATTCTAACCACCGCATTTGTCTGAGATTAAGCTTTTTCTGAGTAAACACATACTGAAGACTCTTGTGATCGGTGAACACATCCACATGAACACTATAAAGATAGTGGCACCATATTGTCAAAGAAAATACTACGACAGCCAATTCTAGATCATGGGTTGGGTAATTTTTCTTATGAACTTTCAACTGTCTGGAGTCATAAACCATAACCTTGCCATTCTGCATCAACACACAACCCAAACCAACTCTAGACGCATCACAATAAACAACAAAGCCTTACATTCCTTCTGGTAAGGACAATATTGGGGCAGTAGTCAACCTCTTTTTCAATTCCTCAAAGCTTTACTCACAAGCTTCAGACCATTTAAATTTCACTATTTTCCGAGTTAACTTGGTCAAAGGGGATGAAATAGATGAGAACCCCTCTACGAAACTTCTATAATATCCAGCCAACCCCAAGAAACTCCTATATCAGTTGGTGATGTGGGTCTAGGCCAATTCTCCACTACCTCTATTTTCTGGGTATCAACTTTAATTCCCTCTCCAGACACAATGTGGCCTAAGAATGCCAAAACTTAAGCCAAAACTCACACTTAGAGAACTTGGCATATAACTCTCTATTCTTTAAAGTTTGGAGAACTATTCTGAGATGACTAGCATGGTCTTCTTCATTCCTTGAATAGATTAGTATGTCATCAATGAATACGATAACAAACATATCTAATAAAGGTTTGAATACTCTATTCATAAGGTCCATGAAGGTTGCAGGTGCATTGGTCAAACCAAAGGACATAACTAGGAACTCATAGTGACCATAACGAGTCCTGAATGCTATCTTTAGAATATCGCATTCCCTTACCCTCAACTGACGGCAGCCTGATCGGAGGTCTATCTTAGAGAAACAAGTAGCACTCTGAAGCTGATCGAAAAGATCATCAATTCTCAGAAGAGGATACTTATTCTTGATGGTAACTTTGTTCAACTGGCAGTAATCTATACACATCCTAAGGGAACCATCTTTCTTTCTCACAAATAAAATCGGAGCGCCCCAAGGTGAGACACTTGGTCGAATAAAGCCCTTATCTAGGAGATATTTCAATTGCTTTTTTAGCTCTTTCAACTCTTTTGGAGCCATTCTATATGGCGAAATAGATATAGGACGAGTATTTGGAAGAATGTCTATACCGAAGTCTATTTTTCTCTCAGGAGGGACTCCAGGAAGATCATCAGGAGAGACTTTTGGAAACTCTTTTACTACTGAAACTGATTCCATAGGAGTTACCTCAACACTAGAGTCATTAACTCAGACTAAGTGATAGACACACCCCTTGGAAACTAACTTTCCCGCCTTAAGGTACGAAATGAAACGACCCTTAGGCCTTGTTGAACTACTACTCCACTCTATAACTGGCTTATTAGGAATTTGAAACCTAACAACTCGAGTTCTACAACCAATGCAGGCATAACAGGCATGAACCCAGTCCATACCAAGAATGACATCAAAATCTACCATGTCTAACTCAACTAAATCAGCCATGGTGTTCTTGTGATTGATGGAAATGACACAATCACGATATACTCGCTCAGCTAGAATAGACTCACCAACAGGTGTAGAAACACAAAAGGGGTCACAAAGTTTCTCAGGAAGAACATCAAAATTATTTGCAACATAAGGGGTCACAAAAGATACACTTGCTCCGGGGTCTAGCAAAGTATAAACATCAAGAGTAAAGACTTTGATCATACCAGTGACAACATCTGGAGAATTTTCTTGCTCTTGACAACTTGTGTTTGAATAAAGGCAATTTGCTCCTCCGCCATTACCGGAAGTAGCTCCTCTAGGTGCAGCCCTATCTGGTGGAGCAACTGATGAAGATTAGGCTCTATTGTCCTGATTTCCATTACCTTGTCGGTTCTTGGGGCACTCTTACATGAAGTGACCCTCTTGTCCACACTTGAAACAACATGTGGAACCATCACGACATTTACTTGGGTGGTTTCTTCCACACTTAGCACATGCAGGAGCCCAGTTACCTCATTGTGCCACACTACCCTGAGATTGGACAGGTCTAGCCCTGAAGTGCTGTAAATTCTAACTGTTGTACTCACCTTTGTTTCTGGGTGCAGGTGCACTAGCAGATGATGGAGCAGATCCCTTTTGCTTTTGTTGGAAAGAAGACTGGTTCGCATTATTTCGTTGCTGCCCGGACTCATTCCCTGACGTCTTAGCCTTCTTATTTCTGAATTCCTCCTTATCCCTCAGTTTCTCCTCTTCAACCTGTTGCACATAGACCATCAACCTTGCTATATCTGTGTCACCTATTAGCATTTCAACTTTACCTTCCTTACTCGACACATGGGACAGCCCAGCAACAAACAAACTCATTCTACTCCTCATAACCGCAACCATCTCCGGAGCATAACTGGATAGTTGGGTGAACTTCAACCCATACTCATGAACACTTAGTGAATCTTGCTTAAGAGTGAGAAACTCTTGTACCTTTGCCTCTCTCAGTTCTCGGGGAAAGAAACGCCCCAAGAAGGCCTTCTCAAAACAAGCCCAACTCGCAGGTGGTGCTCCCTCAGCTCTACCCTTCTTCCACTGGTCAAACTAAGTCCTAGCAACATTCTTCAGTTGATATACAACTAGTTCTACTTGCTCAGCATCAGCAACGTGCATAACCTCAAATACCTTTTGCAACTCCTCAATAAAGTTCTTTGAATCCTCAGTAGTGATTGAACCGGTGAAACTTGGAGGATTCATCCTCAAGAACTCTCAGATCCTCGAAGTATTATCCATTTCTTGACTAGCTCCTCTTTGTTGCCCAACCTGGTTAGTCACGGCTTGGCTTAGCATTCGAATCGCTTCCCTGAACTCAACATTCATGACTTCTCCTTGGGGTTGCAGTTCAGGTGCATTAGGTACACCTTGCTCCTCAACGCTCCTCCTAGCAGGACGACCTTGGACAACTCTTCGTGGAGGCATGATTAACTGAAAGACACACGCAAGAACAAATTAGAAGAAACTTTTTAGAGATAAAACTCTAACGCACGAAATGAGTATGAAAGAAGTGAGAACATTCCTAAGTGTTGCAGCCTCCTAATTATAGATGTGGGGCGCTTCACACCGTTAACTAGGACTCTACAGACACGGCTTCATAGATTCCCTAGGACTTTTGAACTTTGTTCTCTGATACCAAGTTTGTCATGCCCTGAGCCAACACCCTGGGCGGGACTAGCACTCAAGAACCATTATGGCCCCAAGCGAACCCTTGGCCTGGCTTACTTATTCAGCGGAAGACTTAAACACAAGGAATAGTCTCAAAAGGATAACTTAGGTAATGTCTTAAAGAAATATCAAACTTAGCCACAATGGCAACTCAAGTCTTAAACGTATACAACTGAAAATGGAAAGACTAAAGAACTATAGCTACTCGTCTATGAAGCCTCTAAAACAAAGAGGGATGTCGGGACAAAATCCCCGATCATCTTGAAAAATTAGAAAGCAATGTAAAAATGAGCCTTCCGAAAAGCAAGGGGGCTCTGAAAGGAATCTGAAAGGAACACTTACCTTGGCTTTACTCAAATCATGAATAACTTAACTCAATATAAAGCAACAACACAGGCAATATATGGAAAGCTTTAAAACAATAGAAAGCAACTTACTTTGTAAAAGAAATGCTATAACAACTCAACTTACTCATATAATAAAGTAATATAGTACTGTGGGAGATTTTCTCACCGACAACCACCATTATGAGCCTAAGTGGTGATACAACATCTTGCCAGAATTGTCATACACTTTCTCGTCATATAGAACGTCTTAACTAAGTGGATCCACTAGTCTATGCTAAAAATCACTAAGGAATCACCTAAAAAGTATGATCATTTTCTACCGATGATGGCTACATGGTTTATGGAGACTTGAGTTATTATGAACTCACGTCCCCATATCGGTGTTCAATACTACTCTCAAAATATACTCAACTCATATGTTTTAAAAACAGAACTCTTTATTTGGTTTGAGATAATTACTCAAAAACTTAGCTCAAAAGCTCTTCTTGGAAATCAGTGTTTCCCTTCTTGTTCAAATGTGAAAACGTTTTTATAGCTTGGGAATACTTAGTTCCCGTATAATCTTTGAAGAATTGAACTTTACTCTTACTTTTTACTCAACTCAAAGCTTAAGTCTTAAAACAAAGTTAAAACGTTTGTGAAAGACTTTTGGAAAACTTTATGAATTTCTGTTAACTTGACTCTTAACTTCTCTTGACTTGAATCTTAACTTTCTTTGAATTGAATTATGGATTCAAGGATTGTGATTTGTGATAGGAAAGATCTCACGATGTTTACGAGTGTTTTTAGATAATTAAACATGAGAAAAGATCAAGAAATCACTATCTGAAAGCAAGTCCGCGACGCGGAGATGCATTTAAATATTTGGTCACAAAATAAATTTTGAGGCAGAATGGTTTGTGACCGCTCCGCGACGCGGAGGAGATTTCCCGAAATATGAGGACCTGGTGCCCAGATTCCCCCGACTTTTCCTTCTTCACTTTTCCAATCCCGAATCGCCTAAACTCGACTATTTTTCTCAAATTCTCTTTAGATTCAGATACCCAGTAAATGTACCCAAGAACCTAACTCAAAACAACTCCAAAACTCGACGCGATAGTCTCAAGAACTCCTCAATTCAGCCCAATTCAAGAACGAAAATAAATTCAAGAACACATATCAAGAATATCAAACTTTCAACCCTTTTTAGGACGAATTTCGCTAAACTAAACATGATTAGCGCGTGGATGAACGAACCCAATGCTATGAAAGTCTCACATACCTCGTAGGGATCACCCCTTGATGAAATCCACAATCTTAGCTTCGAGAATTTGACGATTCTTGTTTCTTCTCCTCTTTTCTCCTCTTCCTCTATCTTCTCTAAAAACCCTAACTCAATATTGTAAAGCGTAAACTGACCAAGTTCAGCTTAGACCCCAACTAATTACCAAAAGACGAAATTAAAATAATAAGGTATGGAAAAGACCAAAACACCCTTCCAAAATCCGGATTGGACTTTCCTTATTCAACCAGCCCAACTTCCAATGGGGATATCTCACCCATACGAACTCAGAATTGCGGAAACTCGGCGGCGTTGGAAATATAATTCCAAGATATTTCCTACGGTATCTGGAAGCACACCTAACTCATCCTGAGTTAGGAGTTATGATCGTTTGAAGTTGACCAAAAATTCAAACTTAGCATAACTTAACAAATTTCCAGATTTTTCATTCTTTTCTAAAATGAATATTTCCAATTCTAACTCTTTCTAGTTCTTTCAATTAGCGAGATGCTACATTACCACACTTTTTACATTTTAAAAAGTCAAACAAAAAATAGAAAAAGACTTTTTTTTAAAAAAACAGTTTTAAATTTTTTTTACGTATCTCTCTTCTTTTTTTTCTGCTTAAATAAATTGAATATGTTTGTTCCTAATAAAATGCTAAGTGCCTATCTTTATTTTCAATGAACTTTAAAAATGTAGAAAATTACCACAGTTAATATAACTCTTTTCTTATTTTAACTGCCTATATATTTGTTAAATGTATTCTTTTAAAAATTAGAAAGTTACCACAGTTAATATAACTCTTTTCTATTTTTTCTTATTTTTTAAAAGATATTTGATGCAACACGTGTTTTTGAAAAATTATTTTTATCCAAACTAATAATAATATTTATCTTGATTGATTAACATTTATTTAATTTTTTTAATTTGTTATTTTTTCTAATATATAAAAAGAAAATTAGATCAGTTTAATATATATATATATATTAAAATGCAAAAGGGACGTTGGTGCACCCATGCAAGTTTAAAAATTCAGTTTAATTATATATTCTATCTCTATATGTAAAATAGGAGAGGCAAAACTGCCAACCTCACAAAAAAATTATTATTAAATTTAGAAGTTGATTGAAAATTTCTATATAAATCTCTATGTTTTAGTTTTAGGGATGGTTACAACTTCTCTATCTTATCTTAATCCCAAAAATTTTCAAATTTCCAAACGGTTTTAACTTGGAGAAGTTTCATGAACACTTAAATGTAAAGTTTCATGAAGAATTTTTTTCCACCTCCATTATTTTTACTGAGCTTCCTCTGATCTTCAATGGAATTTGATGAAAATATTTTATATGTGATTCATCAATTTTCATTGCTTGCATCAAAGTATATTGTTTTTTGATCTAACACTATTTTTGTATGCTTGCCTATGTTGAAAGTTAAATCAGTTTAATTAATTTTATTTATCGTTGTTAATACTTTTCCTGCTTCATGGGTACTGGACATGTTGATTGGAGATCATGGAGAAGCACAAGGATAATTTTGGGACAATCACATTTAGAGCAATCAACTATCCGCTTGAAAAATGTGTTCACTATTATCAAGGGTTATCTGAGTCTCTATCTAAAGGCAATATAATTAGAGGCAAATTTAATAGGTTGGTACATGTTTCTTTATGTTAATAGATATACCAATCTTATTTTGTGTTCTGTGTCTTAACATCTGTGTACTTATATGTCATTTCCACCTTTTTTTGTTGGGAAAAGATATTGACTTTGGCAGATGTTATATATATATTTTTCGGAGACTTTTACCTTTTTTCTAATAATTTCATTATTGAAATTTTGTTTAAGCTAAGACTTATTAATTAATAGAGAAAAATATGAAACATAAAGTTATTTGATAATCTCTATTCATATAGTTGGATCTTTGTAAGGTAAAACTGATTTAACAAGTTTGACCAAGACATCACAATCGAAAATGATTATAAAAAATATTTCATATTGTCTACGCATAAAGCGAATATGTATTTACTTTTTACCTTCTTAAAAAAATTAAATTTTTAACATTTATTTTCTTTTTCGATAAATAGTGTTCATATCATTTTTCAGATCTTAAGAAATACTGATAATATAACTTCAATCTACATTAAAATAGTAGATATTAGACTCTTCATTATGATGTTTGGAACTTGGATGAATTCTTTGTTAACTTTATTATAAAAAACGAGATGGTGTCCGATTTTTAGTATTTACTCTTCTGTAGTCAGATTTTTTATGTTATATTTTTTGAGGTTTCAATAATCAGAAGTTCTTTAGATTTTCTCTAAACAAACAATATTTGAATTATGTTATTTTACTCATGAGAAGTTCTTTAGATTTTCTCTAAACAAACAATATTTGAATTATGTTGTTTTACTCTTCTGATCCCATTAAATTATATTTTTTTCTCTTTGTTTTCAAATTACATTTATTTTAGCAGAAAACAATATAAAATGAGAATAAATTAAAATAAATGAAATTTTTTTTAGATAAATTTTTACACTTAAGAAGATAAATTACATTTTTGAATTCTAAATTGGGAACATAGTTATATAAATTAATAAATTATATAATACAGTTTGTTGATTTAGAATTGATATAGTTATTTCATTTAACATTTGTATGTATTAGAGTCTTCATAGTACTATTTTTCATTACAATTTTGTAGTAATCTCTTTGTTTTAAATTTATTTTATATTTTTTTTGCTGGTTATATATTTGAGAATTATGTAAAAAAAATTATATATTACAACAATTAATAACTTAAAATATTTAGAATAACATTAAAAAGTTAATTTGTCTCTCCAAAATCTAGTAACGCTATAAATTAGGAGAAAAATAATAATGCATACTCTATTATTCAAAAGCAAAATTGTAAAAAGTACTATAAATTACAATAATTAATACCTTAAAATATTTTTAAAAACATATACAAAATTTGATTGACTCTTCAAATTTATCTGTGTCCTATATATTGAGTAAAAAAAAAGTAAGATACATTATTTTAAAATGACGTAAAAAGTATCACAAGTCACAATAATAAAAACTTAAAATATTAAAAAAAAATATATAAAAAAAATTGACTGACTCTTTAAATTCCACCCATTTCATATAAATTGAGACAAAAAAAGTAATATATATTGGGCGCGTGTAAACAGGCTCATGTATCTTACTACTTATTAGAATATATTTATATTTATATTTATATACGGAGAAGGGCCTAAAATTCCCCTCAACTATTTGAATCGGTACAAAATTACCCTTCATCCACCTTTCGGCCTTAAAATACCCCTGGCGTCCACCTTTTGGCTCAAAAATACCCTCGATGTTAATCCTTTGGCTTATATTTGCCCTTATTTATAATAGCTCCCTTTAGGTAAAATTATTAAATATTTATTTATTATGTTGCTTAATGTGATTGATCCAAATTTAAACTCTTCTCAAATAAATAATAAAAATCATATTTTTAAAATTTTATTTTTCTTATAAAACCACATATGATTCATATTTTGGCCCGATACACTTGAAAATAATATCAAAAAATAATTAATTTCATGATATCTTCCTATTGACCTATTTTAAATCAACCCCCAATTTATTATAACTTAACCCAACTCATAAATGGGGATCCAACTAAAATCCATACTCACCCGATTGATTATCCATCTAAAAAAATAATTATTTTTATTAATATAAAATTTTCTAAAAATTATCCATATGTCTTGTTCATTTTCTCTTTTATTTCTTTTGTTAATCTCTTATTCTTAATTAGGATATCCGAGACTCAAACTTGAAATGAACTCACATGTTTATATTCTTTTAATTTGTATTATTGCTACGGTGGGATGAGGGTGGAGATAAGAGAAATGTTTTATTTTTTATTTTGAATTTTGGGTACACACAAAAGAAAAATGCAATATTCGTACATATTTGCTTAATTAAGTAATTTTTTATTGAACTAATTATTTCTATATGAATGCATCGTTATTTTTCTCCTTTTTTTCTCTCTTGTTTGTCATAAATTGAAAAAAAAAATTAAAATGGTGGACGAGATTCAAATAGAAAATTTCTTTTAGAAGAGATAGGAAGTGAAGGGGGTGGATTAGGTGGGGTGGGGGTGGTAGAGAGTAGATGCCTAACTTCTTCTTTTTTAATTTACTACGAAATTAAAAATCAAGTCAATCATGTGAGCTTATATATTAAGTATCTTCAAATTATTTTAACGGAAAAGGGCCTAAAATGCTCTTAAACTAAGGAATTTGGTACAATATTGCCCTCCATCCACCTTATGAGTATGATCTGCTAGACATAAGGGTATTTTTGAGCTAAAAGGTTGACGTCAGGGGTATTTGGAGGTCCAAAGATGGACAGAGGATAGTTTTGTACCAATTCAAACAGTTGATGGGCATTTTAGGCCCTTCTCCGATTTATATATAGTAGAAGAGGCAAAAACTTTTACGTGTTAGCATTGCAAAAATGTTGCATTTCTCTTTAAAATTTAAAATAATTATTTAACTTTTTACCGTTTGTTATAATAAATCCAAATTCAGACAATTTTCAAATTGTAGTGATGATTATCTATATATTCAAAGATTAAATAAAATCTAGAATTAATAAAAAAATTAAAATTAAATTTACATGTAGGTGATTCCTAAACACTAGGAACAAAAAATTTAAGTTAGGAAATCCTTTATTTAAGGTTTTATTTTAAAAGTAAACCAACCAAATTTCAATGAGTAACCCATTGAAATTTATCTTTTTAGATTATTATTTTTGGAAGTTATCAGGTTGAATTTAAGTTAAAAGATAAATAATGACTCCTAAAAATGTGTGGTCATCAAACGCACGTTTACGACTCTCTTTGTGGGAAGTTATCAATTTTTTTTATATATATATCAAACTAAAAGTTAATATTTAGTTATTAAACTAATGTATTTAAATTTTAAAGGTAAATTAGACCAAAATTTAGAAGTTACCGTATGACATTACATTTTTTAGGCTTTCAAATTATTTTTCCTGCATGTTGGACGTCGTGTTTTAAGTTATTTATGTCAATAAATTAAAAATATTAATGTGTATCAGGCAAATATTAGAGAAAAAGGCGTATTTTCACTTGGAATATTAAAAATAATTGCGGCGAATTGATTCACGTCTTTTTACTACTGTTTTTTTTAAAATTAAATTTGGAGCATTAAGCTCTTTTTATTCAATAATTCATTATGTACAAGCATATGCTGATCCACAAAATAGGACCAGTCCCAAACAGGAGCTCAATCCCCAAAAATGCAATTTTAGGCGTTTATGACGAGACCCAAAACATAGGGTATCTAAATTGTGTTCTTCCTCTTCCTTCATTTCCGATCTCCTCCATCAGCTCACCAAGGTATGTTGATTATTTTCCCATTTCTGCTTTCCTCCTTTCTCTTCTGGTGTAGCAGCTCCTTTCCTTTTATCATTTTGACTCTCTCTTTGCAGTCAATGAAGATACCACTGTTCATGTCGTCTTTCCTGCTGGAATTCCCGTCCAACCATGGCTCTGTGATTCCCCATTCAAGCTCGAGGATTTCATTTTGTATGGAAAAACTTTAAGTAAGTTGTCTTTGTCTAGCTAGGTAGCTTTGTATTCTTAGCTGTATAAGCCCTTTGTTGGCAGACTCTTCTTCTGTAAATAACATTGCTGTGAAATCTGTTGAAGACAATGCATCTGATGTACATCATGTTCTTGTTTATCTAACTTGTGCTATGATTTTTCTTGCCTTTATCCTTATTGTCGGAATGTTTGACTTGTCTGCGTTCAGTATCTTTCTGCATTTCGAAGGTAGCTGCTGAAAATTATGCCATTTTGTCCAATCATTTTGCCTGAAAGCTTCATTGGCTAAACTGTCTGCTAGCTGGTTTGCTTCCCTGAATATGTGGTTGATTCTTGCATTTGTTTCTCTTAGTAGAACTTGTATGTCTTCTAGATCCTCTATATGACTCCAAGGAACTTTCCATTCTCTCTAAATCATCTTAGTTAAACTCAATGAATCTGTTTCCACAACAACATTATAAATGTTGTTGTGTTTACAATATTTCAAAGCACAGAGAATACTCCTGATTTCATCCTCCATACTTGTTCCTTGTCCAATATTTTGTGCTTCAGCATATAGTAGATCACCTTCATTATTTCTGATGCAGAAGCTATATGAGCTTTCCCCCGAATTTCCCCTGCTTGCTCCATCTGTGTTGCATTTTATCCAGCCCATTGGTGGATTATTCCAGGAAACAACATGATAATGTAGTTTTGGTCTGTATCTTTTTAAGACCTCAACTAATCCTTCCCAACTTTTTGGGACATTAATCCATGGGAACAATGTCTTTGTTAGTTGAAAAACGTTATTTTGGCACTGCTGATAAAGCTCCCCATATGCCACCTCTTTTCTTGCATTCCTTCTTTTCCACAATTCCCACATTAATATGCTGGTATTGCTTGAAAGATTGTTTTCAGTTTAGGCTTATTTATTGCTTTCCACCACCGTGTGAGTATTTGTTGTAGTCCTCCATCAGTTCTGATACCTGCACAAGTAGCAAACTGCTTCCACAACTTAGTAGCTATGGGAGCTATTAGAAATAGGTGAATCATTGTCTCATGTTCATAGTTGTTGCAACAATAGCATCTTGAAGCCATGCTAATTCTCATTCTTTGAAGATTGTCTTCTGTAGCTATTCTTCCTTCCCAACTTCTCCATAGGAGAAAATTGATCTTGAAAGGAACACCCCTGCTCCAAACGTTATTCCACCACCACCCTTTCTCTTTTTTGTGTCTTAAACACTCATAGGCAGACTTCACAGTAAAGGTTCCACAAGAGTTGCCCATCCACCATGGCCTATCCATTGCACCTTCCTCCACTTGGGGTCTGATATTCTCCAGGATGTGTTCAATCATCTCTTCTGAGAGTAATTCTCTAAGTTTATTTCTATCCCATTCCCCATTTACTATGAACTTTCTTACCTCTACTTCTTCTTCCTCTACATTCTGGTCCTCAATGTAGTATAATGCTCCCTGTTTTGTCCAATTATCAAACCAGAAACTTGTTTCTCCTGTTTTGATTTGCCACCATATATAATGGTCCACCTCTTCTCTAACTTCCAACATTTTCCTCCATACATGAGACGCACCAGTCCCTTTGGCAATAAGAGGATGATGTTTTTTGCAATATTTATTCCACATGAAATTACTCCATAATGATGTGGATGTTCTAAATATCCACCACAGTTTTCCAAAAAGAGCTTTGGTGATTTCATGCAATGATCAGAATCCAATTCCCCCTTCCTCCTTAGGGTAGCACATATCCTCCCATGCTATCCAATGTTTTCCTTTTCCTCCACCTGTTTTGCTCCAAAAAAAGCCTGCAAAAATCTGATGCAATTGGTCTATAGTTTTCTTAGGGGGATTCATAGCAGAGAGTAAATAAATAGGAATGGATTGCAACACATTCATTATTAGTATGAATTTCCCCCCATAAGATAACCATTTGTTGTGCCACATTAGCACCCTATTTTTAACTTTTTTCACCAGTTCTTCAAAATAGGCTTTCTTCTTTCTGCCATAGTACACTGGGCAACCTAGGTATGTGAAAGGAAAGTTTCCATGTCTTATTCCTGTCATCCTCCTTAGTCTTACCCCTACAATTAGATGTGTCTTGTCATGTAGGTAGAAAAAGCTCTTGTTTAGATTGATCATTTGCCCCGAAACCATCTCATACTTCTTAAGTACGTCCACCATTTTCCCAATTGACTTCTTGTCCCCTAAGCAAAAAAGGATTGTGTCATCAGCATATGATAAGTGGTTTATAGGAGGACTCCATTTAGGCATTCCATATCCCTTAAAATCTGCCTCTTCATGCAGTTTATTTAGTCCCCTTGCCAATACCTCAGCTGCTATTATAAATAGAGTTGGAGATAAAGGATCACCCTGTTTTAGTCCTCTTGAGGATTGGAAGAAACCAAAGGTCTTTCCATTCACCAGCACAGCGTACCAATTATTGGTGAGTGAACACCAGACCATATCTATGATGATTTCTGAAAATCCGAACCTTCTTAATACCTTAGTGAGGAACACCCAAGATACTCTATCATACGCCTTTGCCATATCAAGCTTAATCACCACATTATTGAACTTCTTTCTCAGATTGATGTCTCTAATAATCTCCTGTGCTAGAAGAACATTCTCCGTAATGCTTCTTCCTTTTACAAATCCCGATTGATTCTTCGATATAATGCCTGGAAGTACTGTAGCAATTCTTTCATGTAACACTCTAGAAATGATCTTGCTAACAAACATACACAGGCTCACTGGCCTTAAATCTGTTAAGCTTTTCACATTTTCTCTCTTTGGTAGAAGAATCAAATTGGTCTGTGTGATGAACCTTGGGAGTTCTTGCCCATAGAAAAAGGCTTTAACCATTCTTGTTATGTCTTCCCCAATGATATCCCAACAGCTTTGAAAGAATATGCCCGAAAAACCATCAGGTCCGCTTATGCTGTCTACATTTAGATTGAAAACCACATGTTTTACCTCTTCAATGTTAGGAACCCTGCCCATCTCTTCATTTTGCCCAGTGGTGATCATTTTTGGTATCACATTCAACATTCCTTCATCTTCTGAGACCCTCTCTTCCTTGAATTGATTCTCAAAGAAAGATACTGCCTCTGCCCCAATATTCTCACTTGAGTTGACGATATCCCCCTCTTCCGTTTGTATTTCTGCCAGGTGAAGCCTCTTTCTCCTTCCTTTAACATAATTATGAAAGAACCTCGTATTTCTATCTCCATCTTGGAACCATTTCATTCCTGCCTTTTGCCTCCAAAACTCTTCCTCTACATGAAGATACATTTTTAATTCCGCTTCTGACTTCTTCAATTCTTCTCTATTCTCAAGAGTTGGGTTCACTTCTAATTGAATTTCTTTGACCCTTACTTCATCTTCCAGCGTGGCTACTTGTCGAAATATATTTCCAAAATTTGCCTTGCTCCAAATTGCTAGTGCCCCTTTTACTTTTTTGATCTTTGTCTGAAATTCAATGAAAGGATTCCCGACAAAGTCTATTTTCTAATTTTCCTCTATAACTTTCTTAAAATCTGGATGTTTTGTCCAAAAGTTTAAGAACTTGAATGGTTTCACCACAGGCTCTTCCTCCGAGTTGCAAACCAGGTGAAAAGGGGCATGATCAGAACCCTGCCTCACTAAGTGTTGAACTGCACTTGTTGGTAGCCGGTTGAAAAATTCTTGGTTACCCAAGATTCTATCAAGCCTCTTGAAAATGCACTCCTTTTCAATTCTTCCATTCCACCATGCAAATCTACTGCATGTGCACTTTAATTCCGTTAGAGCGCAATTATTTATGCATTGACCAAATCTAGAGCCGCTATTTGAGTAAAATTCAGGCCTCCTTGCTTCTTTTCATCATTTAAGATGACGTTAAAATCACCCCACACTATCCATGGGAAATTATTTTCCTCTGCAATAGCCTCTAGCTCCTCTCATAGCTCTAGTCTTTCAATAGCAGCACATCTCGCGTAAACTGTTGTTATCAGAACCTCAAAGCTATTTCTACTGAATTTCACTGTGAGGTGTTGTCCATTGTCTCTAACTACTTTCGCTTTCCAATCATCCACCCAGAATAACCAGATCTTATCTGAACTGTTACAATAAGCATTCTCCATCCCTAACTTTCTTTTGTATTGTTCTAATTCTTGTGGTCCCTGAAAGGTTCCATGAGAGCTATAAAATTGTATTTATGTCTTTTTTTTAGGTCCCGTAATCTTTCAAAGGCCTTTTGAGATTTTACGGACCTAATGTTCCAGAAGATGGCCTTTCCAATCATTGGGAAATTTCTTTCGATCTTTCCCTGCTACTTCTTGTTTTAACCTGTAACGGTAGTGAATGTTGACTTGGCTTGCCCCTTTTGACAGCACTTTCCAACAATCTGACTTGTCGTGGTGACAAGTCACCTTCTCTTGCAACTGCCTCTATGTTTTCATTAAGCTCTTCTTCCTCCTCTCGCTCTCTTCTCCGTTATACTTTTGCATCAGTGATTTCCTCTAGATCCAGAATGCTTTTCATATGTACACCCTCTGTTTCATTTTGTTCTAACCCTGTTTCGTCCTCTCTCTATTTTCCTACGTTGCCCTGCTCATTTTCTTTGTAACCAGATCCCATATTACTACTACTTGCGTCCCTCTCATCTCCCTTGTCTTTTAGTATGGGGTTCCGCTCCACCCAGCAATTCGAACTCGCCCTTCCCTTTTCTTTTTCTTTCACTTCTACTCCCTCCCTATCGTTTATGCCACTTCCTAGAGTATTCTCTTCCTCCCTATCTTTTGTGCTACTACCCAAGACACTTATATTCTTGTCCTTAAAAACCTTTTCTACCCAACTCCTTGTATTCACCTTTGTTCCCTTCATTTGTTGCTCAATTTGTGTTTCCCCAATGTCTTCATTTTCATTGAGCGCTCTAAATTGATTATCAGTGGTAATTCCCTGCTTTTCTTGTTGCACCATCTTTCTAGTCCATATTTGCTTTCCCTGAACTATCCATCCTCCTTTGGTATTTTTCTGTTCTTTGATTTCCCCTTTTCCATTTTGTTTTGATTGTTCTTCCTTTCTGGAAATAAATTTCCCCTACGCCCTTCCTTCTTTTCTACTTTATTCGTTGTCTCCTGGTTTTCGTTCTTTCGCTCGGGCTTAGGGTATAGTTCTGGGTGAATGACAAAACATTCATCTTCATTATCCCCTTGTAGTTTGCAATTTTTACAATATTTTGGTACGTAGTCATACTTAATTCTAATCCATTTCTCACATACTTCTCCTGATTTTTTCCTCATACCTACATTGATTCTTTTTGGGAAATCACTCAATAGATCTACCTCAACCTTGACTCTTGCACAACTCGGCCTTGTTTGATTCCTCGTGGCTAGGTCAACTTGTAAAGGTTTGCCTACCGCTGCTGCAAGTGAAAACATGGCCTCCTTTACAAAAAAATTGGGTGATAATGCCGGGAAGGAGATCCATGCAATTGTCGTAGACGTTTCTTCCTCAAGGTCAAACAACAGATCCCACTTTAAGGTTCTTATTGGGTATGTCCATCCCTTATGTAGTAAGTAATATGCAGGCTTGGATAGAAAATTTATGTAGTCCTCCAATCATGATGCCTTTATTAGCACATGTATGTTGCTCAAAAGGCCAATATTGCATTCCCTCTTCAACTCACTTTGTTTTGGGATTATTTTTCGAAGATCTTGGATCTCAGGCCATCGATAAGAAAATTTTCCAATGACCGCAAAATTGAGCTTTTCCTTGATGATCATTGTTTCTATTTCCTCTTCCTCCCATAGAACCCTTGGTTCTCCGTGTAAATATGAAATTCGCTTCAATGTTAAAGGTTTCGTCTCCTGAATTGGTGGGCATAGCGTGTCAAGGTAACTTGGCTTAGGAATGAGTTTTCCATCCCCTAGAGCAAGATCAACCCCAGTAGGAGGCTGACCTGGTGAACTGGTGGTCATTGCCACCGGAAAAGAAAGAAAACTTGATTTGTTTTACTACTTCTTTATAGTAACTTCAAGGACAATTTTCGCTTCCAATGATAGTTAAATTAATTTGTTTAATTTAAAAAAAAAATTGGTGTTATTCATGTGGTTTAGTGTCACGACCCAGACCGTCGTGATTAGCACCCATACTAACCCTCCGGTGGGAGAACCATTACTACAACTCAAACAAACAAATTTTATGAAAACTAAGGCATTGAAATATACGGAAGCAGGTTTAAATGACTATAAAAATGGAGTCCCCATTAACTCTAAGGTTTTAACAAACAAGTAACCAAACTAATGCGGAAGAACAACCCCTACAACCTGAAAGTCATTGTACCAAAACTCTACTAATGACAAGTCTAAGAACAAGGGGTACAACCTTGAAACTAAACAACACCTTAAATAAAAGTTGGAGTCCGAAAAGAGTGGACTTAAACAAGAAAGATCCATGGCAGCCTGAAAGAACTGGTTCACCTTTGAATCCGGTCACGCTCAATAGTCACCTAATTGAGGTCTATCAATAGCCATCGGAAGATGCCCTGTACTCAACAAAGAAAGAGCAAGTGTAGTATCAGTACACAATCACAGTGTACTGGTAGGATCACGCGGCTATCCCAATATGTGAAGCACATGCAAGTAACCACAATATTACAAAACATGCATATACCGGACATATACAACATTAGTCATCTTTTCAGGATCAATATAGCATCCTGCATTCTCAATAATACACATTGGTTATCCATTTAGAGCAACATACAGTCTTCCAATATCAATCATCATTAGATATGAACGTAATCATCACAAGTAGATATAAAACCCAATTCAATGACCCTCTCATGAAACCCACAACCCAAACTATTAGCATACTGGAACGTGGTACTCGATCCAATGTTTATGCCGAAACGTGGCAATCGATCCCATGTTTATGCAGGAACGTGGCAACCGATCCATTCAACAAAATCACAATCACAATCACAATGTATATTCTCACAATCATACAACAAGGGGTGATTCATGGCATACAATTATTCAATTATCCTCATTTACGATTAGGGTGATCAATAATGAAACATTCGCATACATACATGCATTATAATGAGCAATTACAAACATATATCACACCAACATGAAATCACAACCATCACCTACCTCGAATCGAAGCTTGAATCCCCTAAGACAGTTGAATCTTCCCTTTTCAGATTCTTTCCACTTGTTCTAGGTCTACAAATAGTAATTTATACGCAAGGATCAACAATCAAGACCCAATTATCCGGATCATAATCAATAATATCAACCCTAGGTCAAACCTTGATCCCCATACCCAGATTAGGGTTTTTTTCACCATTAACTTCAGATCAAAATCTTTTCCTAATGATAATTATCTAAGAAACTACATTCTACGAATCGAAAAACGGATTCGGGGAGTTAAAACCTTATCTTTAGCCTCAAGAATGGTGAAAAATGGTCAAGAACTCGTCTGGGGTCGTTCCATAGCTCTCAAAGTCGAAAAGTGCAGACTAAAGACGTTTTGGGGTTTATTTATGACCTTAAATCGCGTCGGACCCGCCACAACGGTCCTCACCCCGCTACAACGGCCCCAGATTCCTTAATGACTTATCTAACCACTCATGTAATCAAAATCATAATTAAGTCACCCGATTGTTACTAGATTTCCCTACACCTGAACAACTCTGATTTCGTCTAAATCTTGACTAGTTTGGGAAATCCAAAGTTACTACTCAAAAGTTTTTTGGCCCCAATTCTTTCCCCATTAGCTTTTCTATAACGACTAAAACGGGCCGTTACAATTAATTATTGGGATCACTTCTAAATTTTTATAATTGTGGTTATCTAAGTCATGTGAAGTTTGTTCATATATATCTACTAGAAAATGTAGTTGCTTGAATATTTTTCCTTAATTTATAAATAGGAGAGAATGTTTGTTTGAGTGAAGTTTATTGTTGGTCTTATTTCCTTTTATTGATTAATTTTAACTACAAAAAAATTGATATAGTTTGACCCATAGATCAATTACAGTCGAGTTCATGCTATCTACAATACTTAGTATAGAAAACTATTGTCACGCCTCAAATCCCATTAAAGACAGGCAGGCACCCGATGTCCTAAAGGCCCGAGAGAACCAACACGTAACATGTGCTTACTATGCATATAACTATGACAATCTTAAAGTTGTGACAAGTTCACATGGTATGCAGCAATAGGAACCAACATAAGTAAACCTCAAAACTTATGTACAAAACTTGGCCGTTGAGGCCACAACTTGTTAAGACATACTTGAACCATATAAATTGGTCTATAATAAAGCCTCTAAAAGATAGAAAACCTTAGAGTAGGTCGGGACAGACCCTGTCTTACCCTTATCTACGATACAATACCAAAATAAATCTATCAAGGACTCAGTAAAGCTCCGAATCAACCTGGAGCTCACCAAAAGTAGCTGAGTGTCGTGTGCTCCTATTGAGGAGGTCTACTAGCTAGGGTACATGTGCTTGCAGCATGAAATGCAATGTCCCCTGTGAGAGACGTCAGTACGAAAAAATGTATTGAATATGTAAGGCAATAACATATATAAACAAGAGTTCGAATGAAACTGAGTATCAATATATGTGTGCATAAATCAGAACAGAAGACCACCTCTGTTAACTCTTGTGGGTTCATGTATGTTACATTCTTGTCTTTACCTTTCTGTGTGTTGTGATCTTTATAAGGCATGTGATACGAATGACCAGCTGATCAGTGGTAGAAGAGGATGACCCATGCTAGACATTTTAACCCCTGAGATGTTGTCCTCATAATTACACAAATTGGGATCGGCCCATGCTAGGCTTTCCCCCCTGAGCTGCCACCCTTCTATACCAATTGGGATCGACCCATGCTAGGCATTTGTCCCTGGGCTGCCACCCATAATTATACAAATTGCTTCACTTAGATTCTTTAATCATTGAGATTTTTGTTTTGGTGGTTATAATCATTTTTCATATTTGGAACTCCGGACCAGTAGTAGAAGACATGAAAATAATACTTCAAGGCAGTAACAATGACATAAGGAGCTATGTAACATCAATGCATTACTTGTGAGCTTAAATGATACAATTGACTTCAACTGACTAAGAAGAGGATTCACCAAACTTGCTTTTGCAAATATCATTTCTATACCAGCACATAGGAGGATAACTACACAAGTATAGAGTAGTGAACATATAATGAAGTAATTCTACACACTAAGGAGAGGGGGAAATATTGTTAGCTATTTGGAGATCGTACGCTGCTACTATGTTTTCTTTACTAGGAATAGAACTTAGGAAATTCACTTATTGATACTAATTGCAAGTATCAGATTTCATGCCAAAGAATATTAAATCGAATAGCCTTACATACCTTATTCTCTTACCAATATAACTATCACGATTCAGCCTCCCCTTTTAGGTGTTAATCGACAATTTAAGTCATGATAAACTAATATTAGCAGCTATCACACCGTAAGCCTCGTAAAACAGTAACTAACTTTGACTTGTAATGAGCCCATACAACCCTTAAAATAATGTGTATCACCACACCCTCCTTCTCTGCCCAATACATACATTATATATCCTTTTCCAAGATGACCCAAGCTGCACCAACAACAATACACATAAAATAACCTCAATTATTCTTTATCATACAACCAATTATTGAACTCACCACCCCCTTGAGTTCTTTATGACAGAACATCCATAATTCCTCACTTAAACTCATACATAAGGAGGAAGAAAATGGAGCAGTCACCTTACCTCAATTTCTGCAACTGCTCCTTATAACTTGAATTCCTCTAGAACTTCAACTTCCCTTCACACTTAAACCAAAGAAGAAGAGAAAAAAATCTTAATAATAAAGGAAAGTGAGCAGTAGCTTGTGGGAACTTCTGCCTTGTACTTATAATTAAGCATGAATAACATGTTTTCTAGTCTTCCAAGGGAGAATTAAGCTAAATCCATAAGTGTTTCTCTTACCTTGGTTTGCAGATATGAGGGTTTCTTCAAGAACTCTAGAAGGAATTTTAGGCTGCTCTTGAGAGAAAAAAGAGATATAGCTGAAGTGAATTGTGAATTTTGTGTGTTAAAATGAGTGAAAAGATCTGCTCATATTGGGTTTATATGGAGCCTTCTTGACCATAAAAAAATAATCCTCTAGAACCTCCTTTTTTGGTCCATTTTCAGCCACTAATTGGTCAAGTAGGTGATGCACCTGCTTATGTATATCAAGAAGCTCAAAAGGTCAAACTAGGTGATGCACCTACTAACTTTCACTTGGGCTTAAATATATTGGGATTTGGCAAATTTGGTTGCTAGGCTTTAATTTCATTTTCTTTTTATTTAAAACATAGTTTGGGCCTCAAGTGAGTCCATTAGCATAGACCCAAATCTGATCCATAAACCTTGACCTTTTTAACTAGATCCATATAGCACAAGTAGGTGATGCACCTACTTGGTTCTTTGGACTGGTCAATAAGTCAAAGTAGGTGATGCACCTACTTGTCACCTACTAGCTTAGTTAAGTCAAGCAAGCAACTCACTTATTTTTATTCCATTTTCTAAATATTAATCCCTTTTGCTTTAACTTAGCACTTAACTTTCAACTTTAAGCTCAATTATCACCTTACTATCTCGAGTTTAAATACTCCCGTTGGAGTTAACTTGCAGTACACATGCTGAAATGTGCAAGGCATCACATCACCTTCCAAGCTAGTTTAAACCAACGCTAATCATATAAGAAACATGGTCCCTCACCTATACTATAAGGCTATGTCAAGTATCACAAGAATAGAGCAAGCATATGCATAATACGGGTTGTTACAACTATATATTTTCTTCATGTTAAAACCAACAGTTTTTTTACTTAAGATTTTAACACATTGTTGTGGTTCTGCCTCACCGTTTTTCCTTCTACTCTTGAAGATTTGAAATGTTGTGCATTAAAAGGTATTTAATTTCATAGATAGGTAATTAATATCAATATTTAGAACTAAAATTTAATATACCATATTGAAAATGAAACATAAGTACTTCAAAATCACTATTTGAATTCTATGTAAACACTAAATAAAGAACAATATATAATTTAAACTATTATGGTAATAAATGAATAAAATTAGCTAATAGACTAACCTTATATATGTATTATTAACTAGGTAAAAAGGACAAACATACCTTCGAATTATCGTAAATGATATGCAGATACCCTCCGTCATACTATTGAGACATTGACGCCCCTGCCGTCCAGAAACTAGAGCATATATGCCCTTCACTCTAACGGAAGACTAATTAGTGACACGTGGCGCAATCTTATCCCGTCGATCCGATATTTAATCGGCGGATAAGATTATGACATGTGTATATCCGTTAGTATAAAGGGTATATATGCTTTAGTTTTTGGACGGCAGGGACGCCAATGTCCCAAAAATATGATGAAGGGTATCTGCATACCATTTACGATAGTTCGGGGGTATATTTATCATTTTTCCCTATTAACTATTATAACTTGCCGGGATGCTAAATATACTAATATTCTTTTATATAAATTTTATAATATCATTCTATAATAAATTAAATTTTGAAATTGTGCTACAAATATATTTTATGATTACATATATCAATTACCCGCGCATTGCACGGGTACGTATACTACTATATATAATAGGAGAGGTGATATTGCTTACGTGTCAGCACCACAAAAAAAATAGTATTTTAAAAAAATAAAGATTACAAAATATAAATTTGCAAAAATAAGAAAAACAAAGACACGTTAATGGTAGTTACACATTTTAAAATTAGTGGGATCAATGTAATATTTATGTAAATGTTTTTACTTTTTAAATTTTAATTTACAGATTGAAGGATTGCATAGCCTGTTAAGGATTGAAGGGTTGCATAGACGGTGATAAGAAATTTCTTCTTCTTTTTTTAAAATTTAATAACTCAAATTTATTATAATAATAAATTGAATTTAAAAAATAATAATTCCTCTTTAGCCAAAATAATAAATTAAATGATTTTAAAATAATAATTTATTTTAATAATAAATTATTATTTAAAAATAATAATTCTCTCTTTAAAAACTAATAAATTATCTTTTATTTTTTTAAAAATGGTTTTAACGCAGTTTTCACAATTAAATGATAAAATTAATAATAATGATAATTATTATCATATTTATAATTATATAAATAAATAAATATCCTTAATTAAAAAAAAAAAAAAACACATGCCACTACATAACAAAAAAATGATTTTAAAAATACCCGGATAAACAAACTGCTAAACTGTTATCTAAACAATAAAATCACCCATTTCATAATTCATTTTACACTTATGTGAAGTTTCTGCATAGTTGAAAAACATATGTTTTTACTTTGTTTTATATCAAACAACATAATTAGATGTCTTTGTTCGAATTAAGTTGAAGAATTAAAATTTTCAAGTTGAATTGAGAAAAAATTCAATTTGAATCTTATGGGAGTGACAATAAGGTTTAAATAGAGATATAAATAGTGCTGATACAATATCTTTATGAAAAATAATATGTTAAAATAAAAATTAATTAAATAACCATATCAATTTTTATTATAATGTAGTACTAAAAAAAGTTATTATGTCTTATATAGATTGCCATGTTTTGCAGGGTATTTCTCCAATGTGTTTAAGAAAATGTGTGTACTTGTAATTAGGGATAAGGAGATAATAGACTAAATAGCTACAATGACTATCGTTTTTTAAAAGAGCAGTCTTATAGCTTTTTTAAACTATTTTTATCAAACTTAAAATTTCAGATTGTTTAGAAACACGTTTTTATATATCTCTTTTGTTGAGACAATTATGGCAAAATGGTAGTTTTTTTTTTCTTTTTTGATATATTTTTATGACCGTCTATTTTAAAATTTTAAATATCTAATATATTTTTTTAATTCAATGAAATAATTAAATAAAAAAAGATGATATCTTTTATTATTTTAAAATGTCACATTTTTTTTAGTTATATACAATTTAAAAAAATATTTTAGACTTAATAGTGGGTTTTTCAAGTCAGTAATAATTTTAAATTTTTAATGCATATATTGAATAAAATAATAATACTATAAATTCAATTATGTTATTAAAGAAAGACACGTGTAATCAACTAATCAACTAAGTTAACTAATAACAAATGTCAACATACAAAAAAACATATTTAATATTTTAAAATTGCATTACATGTCAAAATTATATTTTCCAACATCAGATATTTTAAAAAAATGAACTTATTAAATATTGAAAATCTAATTTTTTTTAAATTATGCGTAAAACAAAATCAATTTAGATAGATCTGTTTATGCATAGTTATAAATTTTAGTCTAATTTTAATTATTATTAGTTTTAAAAGTCCTTTATATAATAATATAAATGATGCGTAAATAATTAGTTTTTTAGATAAAACAGTTTCATAACTCCCCATTATCCATCCACTACTACATAGTCCTATAATTAATGAAAAACTATGTTGAAAACCTTTAATTTGATCAATAATTATCTTAAACAAAAAAAATTTAAAAATCACAAAATAAATAATGACGATTATATAACAGATTTACTTTTTATCATTTGAAAAAAATCAGTTTAAATTAATGCTTAAAGTTTTGGGGATAGTTACAACTTCTTCACTTTATCAAACCGTCATATTTGTAGGAGTTTTCAAAGTTTTAGTTGTTGAGTGTTACAATAATTAGAGAATTCAAATGTTAGTTGATCAGTTTACTGGAAGTTAGTTAAACTGTTAGTGTAACTGAATCTGTTAGATAGAATAAGTCAATTGGGGAAACAAATAATGACAATTCTGTAGTAGAAATTGGGGATTTGCGGGATATGATGCAAAATCTGGTAAGAGAGATGGGGAATTTAGCTGGTAAGGTCTCATCCTTGGAGAAATTAGATCATGCAGTGATGAGAGGGATAAGGGTTGTGCTTATGCAGGAAGGGCATCCTATAGCTTTTATTAGTAAAGCTTTGTCTCCCCGGCATGCTGCCTTATCAGTATATGATAGGGAGTTATTGGCAATTGTTCAGGCTGTTACTAAGTGGTCTCAATACTTACTAGGTCAGATGTTTGTTATTAGGACTGATCAGAAAGCCTTAAAGTTTCTTATGGAGCAAAAGTTGCATACTAATTCTCAATTGTTGTGGTTGACTAAGCTCATGCCATTTGATTACTCTATTGAGTACAAAAGGGGAATTGAGAACAAAGTAGCTGATGCACTGTCCAGAGTGACTGGAGCTGAGTTTCTGGCTTTGATAATTTCACCTGCTAATACTGATCTTTTTCAAGCTATAGTGGCGAGTTGGCATTCAGATCAGGAGCTGCATCAGTTAATCACCGAGCTACAGGCAGATCCTACTTCCCACAGCCAATTCACTTGGTTACAAGGTCAGTTAAGAAGGAAAGGGAAGCTTGTGATTGGAAATGTACAGAGCTTGAGGACTGACATTATCACCTTGTGGCATGCTGGCCCTCTTGGTGGCCATTCAGGAGTTGAAGCTACCCTCAAGAGATTGTTGACATTGTTTTATTGGAAGAACATAAGGACAGAGGTAAAGGAATTCATTCAAAAATGTGATGTATGTCAAAAGAATAAGTCTGATTTGGCTGCATACCCTGGTTTGTTACAACCCTTGCCAATTCCTGAGGTAGTTTGGTCTCAAATCAGTATGGATTTCATTGATGGTCTTCCTAAGTCTAAAGGGCATGAGGTGATTTTGGTGGTGGTTGATAGACTCAGCAAATATGGTCATTTCCTTCCGTTGAAACATCCTTATACAGCTTAATCAGTTGCTCAAGTTTTCTTGGATACCGTTGTCCGACTCCATGGTCTTCCAGATGCTATTACTAGTGATAGAGATGCTGTTTTTTTGAGCTCCTTCTGGCAAGAGCTCTTTACTCTGCAAGGTGTATTGTTGAATACCTCTACGGCTTATCATCCTCAGTCTGATGGACAAACTGAGGTGTTAAACAGATGCTTGGAAACCTATTTGCGATGCTACTGTATTGATGATGCTTCAAATTGGTTAGCTTGTTTACCTATGGCTGAGTACTGGTATAACACTTGCTTTCACTCAGCCATTCAAACAACCCCTTATGAGGCTTTGTATGGTCGACCCCCACCCCTCCATCTTCCTTATCTACTAGGTGAGTCGGCTTCTGCTGAAGTTGACACGACACTGGTGAATAGAGAGCTCAAGTTGCAGCTACTGAAACATCACTTACTAAGAGCTCAGCTTCGAATGAAGCAACAAGCAGACTTTCATAGGAGTGATAGACAATTTTCTGTTGGAGATTGGGTTTATTTTAAAGTGCAGCCTTATAAACAAGCTACCATATCTCATCACTCTTCCCACAAGCTCGCTGCTAAGTATTATGGCCCGTTTCAGATCATCAAGAGAGTTGGTCCTGTGGCTTACACCCTCCTTTTGCCTAGTTCAGTGAAGATACATCCTACTGTGCATGTGTCATTGTTAAAGAGGTGTTATGAGGTTCCTTCTTCTATTTCTTGTCCTCCTACTGTTGATTTGGCTAATCCTAATTGTCCTGGTCCTGAATCTGTTTTGCAACGAAGGTTGGTTAAGCGAGGCAACAAAGCTGTTGCTCAGGTGTTGGTTAAATGGGTTGGGCTGCCTGCTGATGTTGCCACTTGGGAATTTGCTACTGTCCTGAAGACAAGATTTCCTTCTTTTGATCCTTGATACTGTTACAATAATTAGGGAATTCAAATGTTTGTTGATCAGTGTACTGGAAGTTAGTTAAACTGTTAGTGTAACTGAATCTGTTAGATAGAATAAGTCAGTTAAAATGTATTCTTCATAAATAGATTGTAATCATCAGTTACAGGGAATATATGAAATATACAGATTCACTTTCTCTCTTCTCTCTGTTTCTCTCTTCTTCTATTCATCTCCATTGATTGAATCCTCGAGCTCTCTCCTGGACAATCTTTCGATCCTCGAATCTTTAGGATTCCTGCAATCGAGCCACTATCCAGTAACACCTACTGATTGCATCTTTTGGATAAATGAATCAACTGCTTGCAGTTCCTGTCAAAGAGATTCTTTGTGTACTGGAAATTCCATCATGAATCAATAAATATATCAGCTAAGAGGACTTCCGGATTATAGGTCAATCTGTACAATTTGGGAAATTGATTTTCAGCAAACCTTAACCATCTAATTATCTTCCCAAAGTTTGATCTTTTTCCCGTTGGCTACCCTCAAACAACATACTTATTGAATCCTTCCAGAGATTGCAAATCTGTCTCTAAACAGCTACTCCATATGGAGTCTTCACTGCTTTAGGTGCCCAAAAGCCCTATCTTCCATAAATCACCTCTACCACTGCTTTCCAGGAACCTTTTTCCCATCAATTAACCTCCATAGCCATAAACATTGCAAGTTTTGATAGTGAGCTCTAAGATTTCTAACTCTCAGATCCCCTTCCTTCTTGTGATTTGTCACAATACTCCATTTTACTAAATGAAACTTCCTTCTTTCTGCATTACCTTACCATTGGAATCGCCTTCTGATCTTTCTTTTTTTTTTTTTTTTGAAATTGGTAACGTCAAAAATTGCCTTCTGATCTTATCAATATTCTTTTCCACACTAGCTGGCATGGGGATCAGAGACATTAGATAGGTTGCAATGCCATCAAGAACACTATTTACTTATGTCAATATACCCCAAATGATAGGTATTATTGTTTCCAAAGAGCCCACTTTTTCCATTTTACCTACTGTATTTGATACAACATGGGTTTTGATTATTTCACCAATTTTTGCATTAAGCATTGATGTGATGTATTCAGATTTTGGATGAAAACCAAAAAGTGAAAAACAGTCCAAAAATAAATGAAAATACTATAACTTAGTAATTAGAGGTAGGTAAATTAGTATGTCAATCAGAAATGTTCATGTGAAATCTTAATATCAAATTGTCTAATATGATGAGCTCCTAAGTTGCTCGGACTCGGGTGCGTGTGTCCGATACGGCTGCAGATCTAGAGGTCGGATCCTTCATGATCTAATTTTTAAGATTCGGAGATATGGATTCATGTATGGATACGGGTGGGGAGATTCGCCTAAAAATAATTAAAATATCTAAAAATAGAGTTGTAAAACCTAAATTATGAGATATTATGTGTAGAACTTGAGGAAAATCTTGGAAGGAGATTAAAGGAAAAGTAGTGACATAGAAATTTCTATATAAAAGATATTTTATTTTCTTCAATTTCAACTTAGCATTTGTATTCATTACAGTAATCATTATAACTGTCTAGACTTTTCCCATCGATTTTGGTCAAAGTACCCAAAATTGGTTGATCAAATCGGGCACGGATCCCATACCCATGTCGTGTCGACACGGTTGCGGCACCAAAAGTGAAGAGTCTGAGAAACTTAGATGAGCTCCAATATAAAGTTGATAGGATAGGGCTAAGTCAATAATCTTTACATAGATTAGGATGAGCCTTGTTGAGTGAACATAAATGTATGTTATAGGGATGAGCCTTTTTGAGTGAACATAAATGTATGTTATAGTGTCAGTCACATGTGTAAATCCCCAAAGAAACATGTTTGCTTTAAGCTTTAACAGTTGGCCATCTTTGGACAATTTGGGAACCAAGTACCAGTGGTATTAAAAAATGAAAATAAGGTATAAGACATCTTCATATCTTCCTCACATGTCATGTTGGACATTGCATTGAAGCACGCTGCAGCATTTTAAATCACAGCATTGTTTTATGATGATGTTTTACGGCTCTTTAAGTACTTTGAAGGACCTAACCATTTAATACTCATTAGACATAGCTATATATAGAAAAAATGAAGAATCCTTGTAAGATAGGCACCAAAGACGAGAGGATTCAGGACAATCTAATGGCCTTGGAAGATGATATGGAAAATTAGTGTACCTCACAAGGTGGCTTGTTTCACCTGGTTGGTAGCTAGGGAAGCAGTACTATCTCAGGACAATCTAATGAAAAGGGGGAAGGCTGTTATGCTCCAGGTTCTTTTTTAGTGAGATAGAAACAGAGACAACAAACCATCTCTTCCTCCATTGCAGAGTGACTGTGACAGGTCTTTTTGAATTTGAGGGGAATCAGCTGGTCCATGCCCATGCCAAGACACACCTCAGATTTCTAGCATTCTGGAATAGAGAAGGAAATACATCAGATCACAATGAGAGATGGAAGATTGTCCCCGCTTGCATCTGGTGGACAATTTGGAAGGAAAGGAACCAGAGATGCTTCGAAAAGAAGAGCATCCCTTTCCAGAGTTTGAAGTTGAACTGCCTTATAAACCTTTATATTTGGTGCAAGTGTGTAACCATGTCCTCCCCAAAGTGGTGGAGGCTATTACTCACTTTTTAGATAGTTTAGGAGGGATATAGATGATAGAGCTTTTGGTTTTGCTTACTGCGTACTCCTGATGTAATTACTACTGAAATACACCATTGTTGCTGTCTATTAAATGTTAACTTAGAGAGGATTCACAAAGGCTGGATAAAGGGCCTGGAAATTCTCAATCCCTAATGAATGGACTTGTTAATTAACTTAATTTTATGCAGACACGTGGATTTAGTGTGTATTGACTTGTGAACGGGATTTTCTCATTATTCAGTTTTCTTTATCGGGTTTCCATATTTCCTCTCTCCTTTTAGTAAGCCACCTATATGATCAGTAATGGGCTAAAAAGAATCTACTTTGTAATGAGTACAACATGAAAAATGTTCAAGAGAATATAACACGTGCTTTTAGTGAGATTTAACCAAGAAGAACTAACTATGGTGATCAGTGGAAATGGCCACTGTCCGTTGGTCTGTTAAATCTGCTTTATTCATCTTAGAATGTGAGGCTTCAGTACACCTACACTGAATTTTCTTGCATAAATTGAATTGGGAAACTAACTGCACTATGATATATGTAACCAGTGACCAACTATGCTCAACTTTTTTCTTTTCAACAGAGGCATTATGGTTTTGCTATATGCTTAACAACTGGTATCGCCTGTACTCTCTTGGTGAGTTTCACTTCTCTAATTCCTTTCCTGCTTTCATTTCCGTGTCTAGTTTTTTTAGGATCATGGAATGCATTACATGGAGTCAGCGATGCGTAACCTATTGGTTCAACTTTTTCCAGTCAAAAAGAATTTATTGCTTTATTGGTGACTGTTGAAGTGGGCTTTTGTCGTGTTGTAACTTATCTTTATAGATGCTTGGCTTTCAGACTTTACATGCTTGTCGCTTTCAGCTCATTAGCTAAAACAGTATTTTTTTGAGTGATTCTGCTACGTTTTGAATTGTGATGCAGCTCTAACCTGGTGTTGTTATACCTAATGGGCCTACGGAGGATGCTTCACTTTCTTTATATTCTTCCTTTAAAATTGTCATAGTTTTTAGCGAGAGTGATGATTAGACGGAAAGAGATAGCTAGATTTAAGACTAGAATCTATTGGCATATACCATTTCTTATGTTGTCTGTGGGAGCAGGATGGATTTAATTCTTGGTAGTATTGATCTAATGAAGATATCTGGATTTGGTGCTTTACAAATGTATTACAGGAGACAGGAGTAAAGGGGACTAGCCTTTTCTTTTCCAACTTCTTCATAACAATGATGAGGAATTAAGTCCTTGACCAATGCATTTCTTGCTTTGTTGACAAATTATATTTATTTTGAAAAGTTAATATTTTGCAGTCTGAGTTTTTTTGGCCATAATTATTGGAGATATTATGTGCACTACCAATGATTTCTTGTGTACAAATTTGTTCAGAACTAATGGTTAAATTTAACTGGACATTAATCTGAAGGATTTTTTGTTGAATAACATCAGCTTATCAGCAGTCAATTTTTTTTTTATAGTTAGCTTATTAGTTCTTTTGTTCTTCAATGAAGTGTTCACTTGCTAACTTATTTTCTTGGTAGTGTAATTTTTTTTCTATAGTATAATCTTTTTCAGTTTTTCAGTATCAGTTTTTATAGAATAATCGCACGGTTGACATAAGATCTCATGCATATGTAATTGTTTTCTTTATGACAGTCAATGCTGGTTTTCTTCAATCCAATCAAGTTTGGAATAACATTTTCTTTTGGGAATTTACTTGCTCTTGGAAGGTCTGTTATAACATTCTCTATTTCCATTTGTTTTGTATGATGCATGTTTTGATTTTTGTTGATAATGACATAAAATTTTATGAAATGAAGGGCGAAAAGTTCATCCTGAGCTAAGATCGAACTTCCCGTCAGATTCATAGTTGCATTACTTATAGCTTCCTTGTTTGTAGACTTTGTGGATTCAACACCCATGTACAAGAAGTATATCAAAAAGTGGAAAATGTGAGCTTCTACAAACAACACCCAATGTTCTATACAAATAGGAACCTTGTGGGTGCACCAAAAAGAAATCAGATTTCAACACCCATGTACAAGAAGTATATCAAAAAGTAGAAAATCCATATAGAAAATGTGAGCTTCTACATACAACACCCAATGTTCTATACAAAACCTTGCGGGTGCACCAAAAAGAAATCAGATAAGAGGCTATTCTTCAAGTATACCAGGTCCTTCTATATCCCATCATTCCCATCCAAAGCTTCCCTATTTTTCTCTTTCTGTACAATCTACATAAGCGCTAGTGGAGCAACATCCAAAGCCCTACATCTTCTCTCTTGTCTTGTACGGATACAAAGCAATGTTTCTTTAACCGTTCCTGACATCACCCATTCAAGTCCAGATGTCAGGAACGGTTAAGTGAATTAGTGTTGAAATCCCATCAAAGCATTTGTTATTTCCTTCTTTCCAGATGCACCAGAAAATTGCTGCTGGACTCAATCACCAGATCTTCCTGATTGATTTGTCAACTCTCCGAAAATTCCAGCTTGTCAAAGCATCCTTGATAGTGTGTGGTGTGACCCATTGCAGACCAAAAATAGGCAGAAAATAATTCCAGATATTCTGTTGCAAATGGGCAGTGTAGTAGGAGATGACTGACTCTCGCCGAGTCCTATAGCCACATATAACATCTGTTGACTATGACAATGTTTTTTCATTTGAGATTGTCTTGGGTAAGAGTTACTCCATTTAGGTCCAGGTGAGGCAGGTGACCGTTAGTGGAAACAATCGACATGACTCTACATCATTTTCTTAGAGCGTTGATTCTCCAATAGAGGTTCTTATTCCTTTATCCTTTAAAAATTGGCTGCGTCTTCTTTGTCTTTGTACTAATTTTCTTGTGTGACAAAGATATTCTTTTTTTTAAGATGGTGGTGTCCGGGCCAATTTGTACGCATCTCGACTATTCTACTAGGTGCTTGCTATCTCCCACCAGCACATGTAGAGGGTAACTCTGCCATCAAAGCTTAGATGGATGAGAAGAAATCACCTAGTGTTATTTTGCTAGGCTTCTTACATAAATGTACCATCAACCAATTCTTTTTTCCAACTAAATGGCCACATGTATATGTAATGTATCGATATTGTATAAATAGTGTATAGCCGTGCATATATGATGTATAGCTATGTATAAGAGATCATAAGGGGATTGGCGAAGTCAACAAATCCTGATGGTTGCTCCATATACACCTCTTCTGCAAGTTTTTTGTGAAGGAATGCATTTTTTATGTCTAGCTAGAAAAGGGGGCAATGTTTCATTGCTGCCATATAGATGAGAAGATGGACAAAAGCCATCTTGGCAACTGGTGAAAAAGTATCTCCATAGTCAATGCCATAAATTAGAGTGTATCCCTTAGCAGCTGTGTCTCACTTTGAGACAATCAATAGCTCCATCTGAACCTACCTTAACTTTGAATACCCAGTGACAACCAACAAGAGTTTTGCCTTTCAGTAATGGAACAAGCTCCCAAGTACCATTATCATGCAAAACAGTCATTCCCTCAATCATAACGTGATGCCAACCTGGATGAACCAATGCTTCTGCGACAATCTTGAGAACTTTGACAGTGGATAAGGCGATAAGCTAATAATGAAGGCTTGATATGAAGGTGACAAGCGATGATAATTTAAATAAGTATAAATGGGGGCTTGATTGATAGTAGTTCTAGTACCTGTGTGAAGAGCAATGGGAAGATCATTTGATAAGTGCTTGACCGAAGCAGGAGACATTGTTGGAGTAGGTAATGAGTCACCAAGAGTGCTTTGTTTACCTGTATTAGAGTTAGAAATACTAACTGGGTTAGCAGGCTCAAGGAGGTTGAGGTCGTTGGGAATATACCTTTAAGAGACAGAGGTGAAGCGGGGGGTGGAATAGTTGGAACTGGAAGGACTGTTGATATAGTCTTTTTATTTTCCGTATGAGGAGAAAAATATGGAGAAGACTCGAAAAAAGTAACATATGCAGAGATCAAATACTTTTTTTTTTTTTTGAAACTGGTAATGTTGTATTCCTCAGCATTAAGGTATGCTGGAGACCTCCAAAAAGGTAGTAACAAGCTAGAGCGAGAAACTAATTACAGTAATCCTAAAAGATCTACTAATTGTTCAGCATTTTCTATACAATGTTCTTTACACCAAAAGTAGAAAGTTGCTATGCAACTTTCTTTGATTTTCTGAATGTTGTTGAATCTATCTTCAAAGTTTCTTCCATTCCTCTCCCTCCAGATAGTCCACCAGATACAGTGTGGGATTATTCTCCGCCACTTCTTCTGTGTCTTGCTTCCCCCTCTCCTAATCCAGCAACTTAACAAGTCTGCTGTGTGCTCTGGCATTGACCATTTTGTCTCTGTTAAACTGA
>JAJOOH010002864.1:0-42299 GCA_029582605.1 Solanum gracilifrons
GGGGCTGGGGCTGGGGCTGGGGCAGGGGCAGGGGCAGAGAAAGAGTAACACCCGCCAAGGGTGGAGCGCCGGTTGAGAATGCTCCTAGAAATGAGAATCCTCCTTCACATCATGAAGAGATAGATGAGAATATTGAGGTTGAAAATGATAACGATGTTGGATAAGTGGAAAAGGTGCAGACTGAGACTACAAGTATTCCTCCCTTAGACCCAGTGTTAGCTCAACAAATTATATCTTTCTTGAAAGGATTGGTTGGTCCTGAAGTTCTTCCCGCAGTTCAAGAAACTCAAACTCCCGCCAACCCCCTATTGCTATCACTGTCCCCAAGGTGGGTGGAACTGTATGTACTGATGCCTTTTTCCATCATTTTTTGGGTCCTGTAATGACTGGTAATGAACACGAAATGTTGACCAAGTTTCTGAAACTAAAGCCTCCGGTATTCCATGGTTCTGAGAGTGAGGACACCTATGAGTGCATCTTAGATTTTTTTGAGAGGCTACATAAGTTGGGTATTGTCCATCAACATGGAGTAGAGTTTGCGAATTTTAAGCTTCAAGGTGAGGCTAAGCAGTGGTGGAGAGCTTATGTAGAGTGCAGATCGTCAACTTTACCCCCACTTACTTGGACTCAGTTTCATGCTCTGTTTTTGGAGAATTATGTACCCCGGACTTTGAGAGATCGTAAGAAGGATGAGTTCATGGCTTTGGAGCAAAGTGGTATGTTTGTGGCTTCTTATGAGGCTTAGTTCCATGTTTTGTCTAGATATGCTACACAATTAGTGACCACTGAGGAAGAGAGGATCTGTCTGTTCCTTAAGGGACTAAATTCTGAGTTATAGGTATTGCATGTGCATATGACTTCTGCAGGAAAAAGTTTCAATGAGGTAACAAATTTCGTGAAGAAAGTGGAAGAAGTGAGGCACGATAAGCAGGCCAAGGCGTTGGCTGAGAAAGCTAAGAACACATGTAACTTTCAGGGTTCCTACTCTAGAGGTTCAGGGAGGCCGACACTTGCAGCCCGACCAATTAAGTCTGTTATGCCATGTTTACAAGTAATTACTCGGGAACTCCACCTCAGAATTTGATTCAGGATATCCAGGGAGTTGCACCTTCGTCGGGAAGCAGGCCATCTTTTGATCGCACTTGTTATAATTGTGGAGAACCTAGGCATATGAGGAGAGATTATCCCAACCCACGCATGTTGGATTCTGCGCAACAGCAGACTAGGGCAGTAATACTCGTGGGCAATGGTAATAATGGTCGAGGACGTCCACAAGGTGGGCGAGGAGGAAATCAGCAAGGCCGTGGAGGTAAGGAAAATGGTAATGCAGGTAGAGGTACGACGCAACCAGGCAAGTAAGTCGCCCATCAAGATGATAGGCTCAATGTTACACCTTTCCAGGCAAGAGCGAGGCAGAGTCTTTTGACGCAGTGATCACAAGTACTATTCTTGTATGTGACTGGATGGCTAATGTGTTATTTGATCCGGGTTCTACTTATTCTTATGTGTCCGTGCGATTTGCCTCAAAATTTGATATGATTTGTGATATACTTGATGCCCCATCCATGTTTCTACCCCCGTTGGAGAGTCTGTCATAGTCACCCATGTTTATCATGCTTGTTCTGTTATGTTTATGGGATTCCAAACTTGGGCTGATTTGGTGATTATAGATATGACTGACTTTTATATAATCTTAGGCATGACTTAGTTGTCCCCCTATTATGTTGTGTTAAATTGTAACACTAAGTTTGTGACTCTAGAAATTTCGGGTAGGAAACAATTAGAGTGGGAAAGAGTGTACAAGCCTAAGCCAGCTAAGATCATCTCCTCCATTCGGGCAAGGAAACTGGTAGGGCAAGGTTGTTTGGCTTATTTGGCTCATATTCGGGATGTTGAGGTTGAGTTTCCCCCTATTGAGTCTATTCATGTGGTGTCAGAATTTAGAGAAGTGTTTCCTACTGATTTTCCTGGTATGCCTTCGGATATAGATATAGATTTCTGCATTGATTTGGAACCTAGTACCCACCCCATTTCCATCCCTCTGTATCGCATGTCCCCAAAAAAATTGAGGGAGCTTAAGGCTCAAATCCAAGAACTTCTTGATAAATGTTTTATTCGCCCTAGTGCTTCCCCGTGGGGTGTCCCTGTCTTGTTTGTTAAGAAAAACGATAGTAGTATGAGGATGTGCATAGACTATCGATAATTGAATAGGGTCACCATTCAAAATAAGTATCCATTACCTCAAATAGATGATCTGTTTGACCAGTTGTAGGGCGCATATGTTTTCTCTAAGATTGATTTATGTTCTGGTTACCATCAGTTAAAAATTAGTCCCAAGGATATACCAAAAATGGCATTTTGGACCCGCTATGGGCACTATGAATTTCTAGTTATGTCGTTTGGGCTGACCAATACGCTTGCAGCTTTCATGAGTTTGATGAATGGTGTGTTCAAACCCTTTCTTGATTCGTTTGTGATAGTATTTATTGATGACATTTTGGTCTATTTGAAAAGTGAGGAAGAGCATGTCGATCATCTTCGTATTATTCTGGGTGTTCTTGGGAAACAAAAGTTGTATGCAAAATTTTAAAGTGTGAATTTTGGTTAACTTCGGTTGCCATCTTGGGGCATGTAGTTTCAAAGGATGGGGTAATGGTAGATCTCCAAAATATTGAAGTGATTAAGAATTGGGTTCGTCCTAGCTCTATGACTGAAGTTAGGAGTTTTGTGGGGTTCGCTAGTTACTATCGTCGATTTGTAAAGAACTTTCCTTCTATTGCCACGCATTTGACAAGTTTGACCAAAAAGGAGGTACCTTTTGAATAGACTGAAAAATGTGAGAAGAGCTTTCAAAAGCTCAAGACTCTTCTAACCACAACACCTATTCTATTACTACCGGTTGAAGGTAAAGATTTTATTGTTTATTTTAACGCTTCACATTAGGGTTTGGGTGTTGTGTTGATGCAGGATAAAAATGTCATAGCTTATGCATCGCGGCAGTTGAAGGTGCATGAGAGAAATTACCCAACACATGATTTAGAGTTGGCAGCGGTAGTGTTTGCTCTTAAGATCTGACGGCATTATCTTTATGGTGTTAAGTGTGAGGTATTTACTGATCATCGTAGTCTACAATATGTATTCACTCAAAAGGATCTAAATCTGAGACAACGAAGGTGGATGGAGTTACTAAAAGATTATGATGTGACCATCCAGTATCATCCGGGTAAGGCTAATGTAGTGGCAACCGCACTAAGACGAAAAACGGTGAGTATGGGTAGTCTAGTTTGCTTGAGTGTATCCAAGCGACCTTTGGCTAAGGAAATTCAAACCTTGGAATCTAAGTTCATGCAATTGGGCATCTCAGAGAGAGGTTGGGTATTAGCTAGCATTGAGGTAAGTGCCACATTTTGTGAGGAGATCAAGGCCAAACAGTTTGAGAATGAGAAGTTGAATGAGCTTAGCAAGAAGACAATGTCAGGTAAGACACAAGATATGGTTCTTGATGCGGGAGGTGTGCTTAATTTTAAAGGAAGAATTTGTGTTCCTCGAGTAGATGACTCGATTCAAAAATTGTTGACAGAATCTCATGGTTTGTGGTATTCTATCCATCCGAGTGTGACTAAGATGTACCCAAATTTGAAGCGACTTTATTGGTGGCCTAGCATGAATAAAGACATAGCGGAGTTTGTGGCTAAGTGCCAAAACTGTCAGCAAGTAAAGTATGAACATCAAAGGCCGACATGCTTGCTTCAGAGAATGCCAATTCCGGAATGAAAGTGGAAAAAAATAGCTATGGATTTTTTTGGTTGGTCTTCCCAAGACTTTGGGAAAATTTGATTCTATTTGGGTAGTGGCTGCCAGATTGACTAAGTCAACCCACTTCATTCCGGTCAAAGTAAACTATAATGCGCCACAATTGACTAAGGTGTATATAAAGGAGATAGTAAGGCTGCACGGGGTTCCCCTTTCTATCACCTCAGACCGTGGTACGTAGTTCACATCCAAGTTTTGGAGGAAAATACATGATGAATTGGGCACACAACTCACTTTTAGTACAACTTTCCATCCACAGACGGATGGGCAGTCGAAAGGACTATCCAAGTGTTCGAGGACATGTTGAGGGCATGCGTGATTGACTTTGGAGGAAATTGGGAGAAGTTCCTACCTTTGTGTGAGTTCTCCTATAATAGCAATTACCACTCCAGCATTGATATGGCTCCATTTGAAACACTTTATGGAAGAGGATGTAGATCACCCATAGGATGGTTTGAGGCTGGAGATGTGAAACCTTTGGGAGTTGATTTAGTGAAGAATGCTTAAGATCAAGTGATGAGTATTCAAGCTAAGCTTTTAGTAGCTTAGAGTAGACAAAAAAAGTATGCAGACTATAAGGTAACAGACATGGCATTTCAGACTGGTGAGAAAGTCCTTCTTAAGGTGTCACCTATGAAATTGGTGATGAGATTTGGCAAGAAAGGCAAGTTAAATCTATGATACATTGGTCCCTTTGATGTTCTTGACTATGTAGGGCTAGTGGCTTATAGATTGGCTTTACCACGTATTGTGAGTTCATCTGGTATTTCATTTGTCCATGTTGAATAGATATCATGGTGATGGGGATTACATCATAAAATGGGACTCAGTTTTGTTAGACAAAGACCTCCAGTATGAGGAGGAATCGATTGCAATTCTTGATCGTGACATCCATAAGCTGAGGACCAAAGATATTAAGTCTGTGAAAGTTCAATGGAAACATCTTCCAGTTGAGGAAGCTACTTGGGAAGCCGAGAAGGACAAGCGAGACAAGTATTCCCAGTTGTTCGCCGATTCAGGTACTACTCAACTCTCACTTTCGCCTGTTTTTCCTAGTTTGTCACTCGGGAACGAGTGATGGGTAAATTGGTATCTATTATAACGACATGTTCCCGTCATTATAGAAAAGCCAACAGGAAAAAAAATTGGGCCAGAAAACTTTTTGGTAGTAACTTGAGAATTCTTATGCTAGTCCAGATTTGGATGAAATCGGAGTCAGTGAGATCTAGGAATATTTGGTATCGAATGAGAGATTTGATAATAGATTTGGTTACATGAGTAGATATCTAAGATGCTAAGGAACCCGTACGACTTTATGGAATTGAATTCGGGAGAGTAGAACTCCTGAAACTGATCTTAGCGTGAACAAGTATTTTCTGAATGTCATGAGTTGAAGGTGTGTTGTGAAATGAGGGTTTGAGACTTTAATTCAAACTTTTTGTCTCTATGCAAGCTGCCAGGGTAGGGTCGTTGTGGGGGTTGGGGGCCGCCATAGCGGGCCAGTCACAACTTAAATCGAAAATAAACCCCAAAAATGTTATTATTCTACGATTTTTGTTCTTGAGAGACAAGGGATGAACCAGGGAAATTTCTTGACATTTTTCCACCTCTTCTAGCGCTAAAGGTAAGGTTTTTACTCTCCTAATCCTTTTTTTGATCCGTAGAACTTAGATTCTTGGTTAATTACTATTAGGGAGGGTTTTTGAACTGAATTAGATAGTGGGAAAAAGCCCTAGCTGCACCTTAGGATCATGGGTTTGGTCTTGGATTATTAGGTTTGTTATAATCCGGATAATTAGACCTTCGTTTATTGATCCTCGTGTTATATTAATTATTTGTAGACCTACAACAAGCGGAAAGAAACTGAAAAAGGAAGAATCAAGTTTCTTAGGAGGATTCAAGCTTGGTTTCGAGGTAGGTGATGGTTGTGATTTTATGTTGGTGTGATGTATGTTAGTAATTGCTCCATTATAATGCATGTATGTATGCGAATGTCGCTCTATTGATCACACTAATCGTAAATGAGTATGAACGAATGATTGTATGTCATGAATCAACACTTTATTGTATGATTATAAGAATGTACATTGTGATTGTTATTTTGGCTTGTTGAATGGAATGGATGTCACGTTCCGACACACTAACTTGGATTGGATGTCACGTACCGACATACATATTGGAATGGGTGCCATGATTCGACACACTAACTTGGAATGGGTGTCACAATCCAGCACACTAACAGTTTTGGTATGGGTTCCATGAGATGACCATTGACTTTTCATATAAATGTATTATTGAAATGTGGAATTGTACATTGTTCATGAAATGATGATTGATATTGTACATGTTCGGTGTATGCCTGTTTTATTATGTTGTGATTACTTATATATGTTTCACTTATTGGAATAGCCGCGTGATCCTACCAGTACACTGTGGTTGTTTACTGATACTGTACTTGCTCTTTCTTTGTTGAGTACAGAGCATCTTCAGACGGCTACTGACATACCTCATTTAGAAGATTAGTGATCTATCGAATTCAAGGGTGAGCCAGTTCTTCCAGGCTGCCATGAGTTCTCTTTTTGCTCAGTCCCTCCTATTCAGACTTAGATTAGTACTCTAGATGATTAGTTGTTTTATCTTGCGGGGTTGAACCACTTTTTCTTTAGACTTATGGTTCTTTGTTAGAGTTTTGGTATATTGACTTTTAGGTTCTAGGGAATATTTCCACAATGTTTTGATAGTCGTTGCTAGACTTTTGGAGTTTATGAGAACTCTAATTTACTTCTTACATTTAAACCTGCTTCCATTTCTTTAAATGTCTAGTTCTTGAGTTAGCTAATTAGTAGTAATGGTTCTCCCACTAGAGGGTTAGTGTGGGTGACAATTACGACGGTCTGGGTCGTGACATTCACAATTCATCATATTAGCTTTACTCTCAAAGCCCTTGCAATTCAACATTCATAACTATAAGCCTTACTCTCAAAGAAATACTTCTCATGATCATCACATATGCCTAGATCTTAAGACATTCTAATCACATGCTTCATTCTTAAGCAATTTTAATCATATATCATTATATAAGCTCAATCTTAAGCACTACTAGTCATGATTCATCAATCCTAGAAGATTACATCTAAATCCTTAATTTTCCCTTTGATGGCATAAAACCTATCTATATAAAATTCATCTTAGAATAATAGATTTGGCAATACATGTACAATCATACTAAAAACATGTAATTCCATCATAAACAACCATAATCCACTCAATTAGATCATAACCCATAACATTAGAAGAAACCCTAATTTGACTTGGGGAATTCTTCTTCTAAATTGGGGAAATCATGGGGCTCCATGGATTAAAGGATTCCATGGATAAATAAACCATCATACCTTGATTACAAAGCCCACAAAGCTTGGAAGAATGGAAACTTGACTTGACCTAGCTTGAACCTCCTCTTCTTCTTCAAATTTCTAGAGAGAGGAACCCAATTATTTTGGTGAGTTGAGAGAATGACTTAAATGACTTAAGTTAGGGGTCTAAAACAATGACTTAAATGACTTAAGTTAGGGGTCTAAAACACTGATATAGGTGATCTAGTCTAGGGTAAAATGACACCACTTAAGTCTATATAATTCCGAAAAGTCCCATTATGCCCTCAATATAATTGCCCAAAACTTGATCCACGAGACCCCGTTGACGGACCGTGGATGGACCTACGGTCCGTCCTGGTCAAGCGTGGGTGGATTTAGAGATTTTTTTGCCATCCAAGAGACCCCTAGACATGGGCCGTGGACCCATCCATAGGGTGTGGATCCTGGTAGGGCTACTGCATCAGACAGATTTCAAGGTGCTCTTCCATAGACTCATCATGGTTGGTCCTTGTGAGGTGGCACCTTGAGGTTCTAACATGCTATTCCCTCTATTTTGAATCCGGGGTGTTACAATTTTACCCAATCCTTTCCATGGATTTCTCTAGACTTGATCTTGTTCAGATTTATTCCAAGCTTAGTCTAGCCTGGAATTTTCAACTTACTACTCCAGAAGTTTTTTCACACGATTTCTTTTACGAATAGCTCAACCATAAATACAGGAAAGGTTGTTACAATATAAATGCCCGGACAGTTTATTGTATGATCCGAAAGTATCTCCCTTAAAGAAATCAAAGCATTTTCTAAGCCTTCCAAGCCAATAGGCACCAAGATTCATTTTGACACTGGTTGTGTATTTTCTCTTATGATTTGAGAACTTAGGCTTAACAATTTGGCGGAATGGTCTGGTGGACCCTTGTACTTGTATGAGTTTGTATTATGAACCATTCTACTTAACTATTTGTCAACTAAACACTTAAACTCAATAAAACTCAACATATTAAACCGCTCTGATTATTGACCAAGCTTATGTGGCAACTTAATTGTTGACATGGAACCAAATGCATGAGTTCGTGCACAAAAAGAGAGTAACACAAAATTTTAGACCAAAAATAATATTTTTTTTAAAAAGAAAAATAAAATAAAAAGACCAAAAAAATGACTGAATATTAATTTTCACTTCTTTCCTCTCCTCCCCACCCCCTCCATTTCTTTTCCTCTATCATCACCCTCGCCATTGTTTCCCACTGAACCAATCCCTCATTTCTTTCTTTCTCCCCTTCCCCACAGCTTTCAGCTTCTTCTTCTCTCTTTTTTTTCACCTTCCTTCCTCCCCAAATTAATAATGAAATTGTGCTATAGTTTGTGAAGTGATAGATCTGATAAATTTGGTGGACAAAAAGTAATTATTAAATGCCTTTGTGAAATCAGATGGAGCGTGTTGTGTAAGTTGTATATAAATATTATGATATATTGAGATATTTTAGTGATGATTTGTTGGCATAATCAACAACTAGAGATTGTATATTTGCCTTTTGTATCAAAATATAAGAAATATAGGGATATAATTCATTAGTTGTTTAAATTATACATATCATTATAACTTAAGTAATCAGTCTATATAAATACAAATCAAAACAGATCGTCAATATATATCCAATAATCAATCGATGCAAATATAAATCAAACAATTTTCTGATACATATCCATTAATCAACCTATACAAATACAAATCAAAATGATTCTTTCATAAATTATACAAATCATCAAAATTCTAGTAATCAATCCATTCAAATACAAATCAAAATTGTTCTTCGATATACATCTAGTAATCAATCGATACAAATACAATTTAATAAAGTATCACAAATACAAACACAAATTGAATTTTAAAAGAAGATCTAACAAATAAATCTGTGAGAAATCAACTTTTTGAGTTCGTGATTTGGAACTAAATTTTTTTTCTTTGATTTGTATAATTAGGAAGTATGAACTGAATACTTGTTGTATAATGCATGAAGAAATCTGTCATGATCCAAAAGTCGAGGTCATGCTGGGATACATCTCGAGAATCCCAAAATGATGTGTAATCCAAAAGAAAAACACATACGAGACTCTCGAAGGAACGTCAGGCCACAACAATAAGAAGACAACAAAGAAGTTCCCAAAACCTAGTAGCATAAGTATAAAGAGCATCTAATAATTCTGATATACATCTCAAGTCTTCGAAAATAAAGTTAAAGACTGTTAATGATAGATGGAGACCAATGACGATTCAAAAAGCACCACAACTCTGAAAGGGGAGAAGCCGCTCGAACCAATCAACTGCTACGATGATCAACCTGAATAGGTACTGCATCAAAGGGATAACAAAAGTAGGGGTGAATACAATCCACATGTACTCAGTAGGTTAGACTAACTAAGTATACACAACTAAATAGACTTAAGAAATAAACTATGAAATGCTTCCACCTGCACGCAGAAAAGTCTCACTCTGTCATCAGTGCCGCGAGTTTATATAATAACAACGTGAATAAAGTAAACATAAAAGGATACAAATAATCAAGGCACACAACACGACAAAGTTGGCCAAATGCAATGTAATGAATGATGAAATGTTGTGGTGGAACCAAGGTCGTCGCACAACCTGTCGTATACACCTTGCCGAGCATTTAGTTTTCAGACAAGGACCCATGAGGGACTCGCAGTCTATTTACCAATCTCAAAATATCAATATCTCATCAACTTGCCATCTAACTCGTGGTCAAGGATATAAGTAAGGTGTAACATTTTCTTTCTCGAAGAAGATAGTATTTCTCCACTTTCTCATATTGCCATGATCAATGCTACGTTGCATGATGATGAATGCATCACAAGAAATATATCACAAAGGCATAATCAATTCATCATGGATTTAAAATAGTATTAAGTTCTTAAATTCAACAAGTCATGAAACACTTCCTCAAATGATAGGGACAATGGAGGGAACCATTTGAAATCAATCTTTACCACTTAGAATGCATTTCTTTTATTTTAAGATGTTCAAAAATCAACTCAAGCCCCACAACTCGGGCATCTCAATGTCAAAATAATTATAGGTCACACAACCCCTCGCTCGGGCAATTATTCTAATATCACGGTTTTCGGAGGTATCACACAAACCTCCACACGGGCTAAACACCACAAATGGGCAACATACGAACTAAACAATGAAGTCAACACCTACCAACTTCTAAGACTCATGCTACTACTCATTTCACAATTGGCTTCCAAGAGGTTAATTACTCATCTAAGTCTAAAAGAGGGATAGCCAAATTTACCTCGAAGGTTGAAACTTCACTCGAACAACTCTATCGGAGCATTTCCTCAACCACACAATCACCGAAACAATTCTCAACTATAAAGTATGTATAGAGTTCATCAAAAGGAGCTCAATGATACTCATATTAATAGGATTAGAAACTGGGGGGTAAAATAGTTCAAAAATCACTTTAAAAATCGAAAGGGTAAAATCAGATTATTATTTTTTGCTGAAAATCAAATTCTACAAGTCAAGAGGAGTTCGTAATTGAAAACCCATTAAAAACAAGCAAGATTCAAGTTCCAAATCATGAAAATACCATTTTCAAACTGAAGGGAAAACCCCCAAAAATCCACATTGAAATCGTGATTTAAAGATGTTTGCGGAAGATAAAACTTGAAGAATTCCATAAGGAATTGATGAAGGCACTTACCCAAATGAATCTCCTCAAGAAACCCCAAAAAATCTCCTCCCAGAAGCTCTCAAATGAGTAAAAATGAAGGAAATGAGAAAAAGGGGAAGGTTTCCTTGCCAGACCATTAATTATGGCTCCGCGAATGCAGAACCTTCACATGATCGTGGCCTCCGCACAGGCCCAATTCTATGATCGCACCTCTATAACCCCTCGACACTCCGCGAACGCACTAGATCACCCATGTTCGCGCCTCACACACACTCTTCTCTCTGCGAACGTGCTAGGGGACCCGCGATCGTGGTCCCCTTTGCAGCAGATAGCAGAAAATCAAGAAAAAGGCCTAAATTCAAGTCTCAGACCAGACCATTGGAAATTATTTGGGGTCCGATATAAATAAATTTTGCACGCTACCCCACTAAATTTGGCATTTTGGACTCAATATAATCGTCATATTTCCGAATAGAGGTCAAATAATGGAATTACCCTCCCAGACTACTCTTAAGGCTTAAAACTCAACTTCTCACTCAAATACCCAAAACTCAACCTAAGACCTCGAAAACCTTACCAATCACCTAACTTGCTCAAACTCGACGTTTCAAATGCTATGGATCTGATGGAATTTCTATCGATGCTTAAAACTCAAAATATTGACCAAAGTCAACTCTGTCATGAATTTTCAACTCAATAGGGGTCAAATCACCAAAATACACCTATGATCACATCGGTGACCACTCCAATCATTTTCGAAACACAAAGTAAGTACGAAAATACTAAAGAGAAGTACAAAATGGTTATTTCATAATTAAAAGCAAATTTACAAGAAATGGGACATTACAAAATCAAAAGAATTTTCTTGATTTTTAAAGCTTTTTCGACCTCATGAAACCTAGTGAATGAAGTTCTTCATTTCAAGGAGGAAGTCTTAAGCTTCAACAGTCCAATTTGGTAAGAAACTCTAATCATATACAATAGACTTGATTTGTGGGATTGTTTTTCATTTAATAATCGTAATTCCCATATAGTTCATTAATTAAATTAAGAGTCCAATTTGTATTAAAAAAATCTAACGAGGTATACTAACACAGTCACACATAGTCATATAAACTATAACTACGTTACGTAATTAGGAAAAATATAGCTAAGGAGGCTCATTATGTTTCAACTACTAGTTGTTTGTGAAATTTTCACATACTATAAATAGGAACATGAGATATGATATATGATACACACGAGGATCAACGCGGTCGACTAGAATTTGGATCTTCATAAGGAAAAAAGATGCAGAGTGTAGTATGAGTACCAAAACAATGGGTACACAATAGCATCATAGGTCGACCGAGCTCAAGATTTCAAAAACATCATAAAATGCGAGTAAGTAAAACGATAAGTAAGTCAGATATAAGAGAACAATAGTCGTAAAATAAACTTGTCGCATAGGGAGAGTCTAAGATCGAATTCAAGAAATCTAAGTTAAAGAAAACCTAATTGGACCTGCATAATCTTAGAAGGTGCACATAAGAGATGAGATAGAAGAAATAAACACGACTAAACCCCTATAAGCCCGACAAGTACATATGAGAGCTAAAATTAAGAAAAAACAGTACTAAGAACAACCAAAAACATCTACCATAAACTCAAGAAAGGACTACCCAGAATCTAACATCAAAATAGTTATGAAGAAGGTATAACTCATCCTAGAATTTTACATCAGGATTGGTACAACAAAGGCCAGCCTCTTCCAAATTCTTACATCAGAAAGGCCAGTCATTCCTGGAATCTGACATCGAGGTACCATACGAACCTAGATTCTTCTCAAAATCTTGCATCGAAATAACTAGTTTTTCTGAGAATCTTACATCGGAAAGTCACAACAAGACTAAGCATCTCTTGAAATCTTACATTGGAACAACTAGTCGACTCCAGAATCTTTCATAAGAATAACACTAAGAACCTAGGTTCTCCCAAAACCTTACATCGAAATAGTTAGTACCTCCCAAGATCTTACAACGGAAGGCCACCACATAAAAGACGATCCTTCCCAAAATCTAACATCAGAAAGATCTAGTCACACAAAAATAGGAACAATCACCTAAGACAATATTAAGCACCCAGAAAACCACAAGTAGCCAATATTGATATAGAAAATGGTTTCTAAAGTTCAAAGTCCAACATGAAGGGTCATATCTAACCCATAAATGAACCGCACGAGCCAGCAAGGCTAAAATCTAACGCATGTACTAGCCAAACCTAGGCTAAGTCTAAGAAACAACAAGGCAATCCTAACCCATACATAAATCACAAGAGCATAATCATTAATAGAGGCAAGAATATGTAATACGGTACCCGAATAAACTTGATATACGTCTGATAAAGCAATAGGGATATCAACAAGAATTATACTAGCTAACCCAGCCCAAAAAACTAGCAATTCATTATACTACAACAATTAACGAGTTGCGTCTAGGATCAATAAGTTGTAGCCTACCTCAAAGTCGATCATGCGTGCTTTAAATTCACTACAACATGGCTTTACCTTTCCCAGCAGCCTCCAAATGATGTCACACTATCAATTTGATGATGTACACGTCAACATGAGCGAATCGATACATATATCACCATAAAGAATCTCGAGCCCAAAATCGGATAAAAAATGTGCCTGTGGGACCACACATAAGAATCATAAGTTGATTCCACCAATAGGTACACACAAGCTCAAGGAACTTATGCCCCAAAGATATGTACAATAAAGCCTAAACAAGGCTTAAAATATCCTACAAGAAGCTAGCTCAAGAACACACCACCAAAGAATCGAAAAGAAGGGATTCGATAAGAGCTTACAACGCAAATACATTACAACCGACCCATAACATAACTCCAACCAATGCCCCAACAATTCCCAACAACACTTACTGATTTTCTCTCAAAAACGAGCTCACAACCAGCTTTAATAAAGGGAAATTCAAGAGGAAAGTGAGATGAAGTCGTTGAACCAACAATTAATAGAGTTGACACTTACTTATCGTGATCATAGGGCCCCACGGGTCGTGATCGCAATGGTCAATCCTTGACCTGATCCACTGACCCTTTATCGCGATCGTGATGGTCAATGATCATGAAAGAGAAGACCAAGAAACTAACCTTCACGAACGTGGCGCCAAGCACGAGATCACGAAGTCTAATTTCATTGGCCTTCGCAAACAGGGATCCAAGCGCGCGGATGCAAAGAGTAAAGCATGGTGCACTAGCAAAGGTTACACCATCTCAACTTAGAATTGATAAATGCCCCAACGGGGGAGCTTAGGATTTGTTCAAACCCCGTGAGCACAAATGAACTATGCAATCCAACCAAATTTGATATTCTGGACTCAACAAAATATCAAAACTTTCGATGAAGATTGTATCAATGAAAAGTGGGTTCCACATCCCATACTCTATTTTTAGCAAAACGCCACAAGATACCTCAAAATGAGCTCAGAAACCTAGGGACCCAAATCAAAGGTCTAACTAGACCAAAATCGAAGTTTCGAAGCTAACAAAACCATTACAATAGCATTCTGAGGTCATTTGTCAAAAGTTGACTGAAGTCAAACATCTAAATTTTTTTTTTTTTGATAACCGAGAAATCCGTCTGTGACCTGCCCCTTGGACCAATCACAGCCTTCTAAACTCGGTGGATAATGGGCCCGCCCCTCTACCCTTCTCCACTTAAATACCGGCCTTCGCTTTGCATGGTGTGGGGCTTGAACCTGCGACCTAAGCCACAAATCCTCCACCTTTTGCCACTTGAGCTAGGCCTTGGGGGCGTCAAACATCTAAATTTTAAAAGCTCTATAATAAGAAACTTACACAAAAAATCAAACGAACTATCTGATGACTAACATGTCAATTCCAGCAAGTCATAAATGACTTGAGGTAGTTATAGAAAATTTCTTAATGCTGAAAATACCGAAAATAGAGAAAATGACCTAGGGGGTAATTACATCTAAATGCAATATTTCATTAGTTACTTTTTTAGGGCCCTGGCTTGTCACATGAGTATGAATTTCATATTTTCGTATGTGAAAACTGAAAAGTAGTATAAATATCTTTATTTACCAAACACTCGCTAATAAGTATTTAATCTTTAGAATTGTAACCCTCACATGACATATAAGCTACTAATACATTTCTTCCCAAAGCAAGTTCGCCACCAAATGTAGCAACAACATCTACTAAAATTTGTCCCTTTTTATTGCATTTGAATTTTTCTACTATTTTTTTTAAAAAAAAAATTCTCTCACTTTATGAGACAGAATTAAGATATAATGAAAAATAGATATTACATGAAAAAATTGTGATTAATATGGAATTTTCCTTGTTAAAGACCAATATAAACATAACAGTTATAATTGTGCCCAAATTTTAAATTTTTTATTAAGGCATCTTAGTTTTGGTGTATATAACAGTAACATAAGTTACTAAACACCTTATTCTAACAATGTGTCATATTCTAGCTAGTAATTTCTTTGAATACTAATATGATATTTCATTCTGACATGAATTAATATTATGATTAGATGTTTGTCTAAGAAGATAAGTTTGTATAGTTAAGTATCACTGTTGTAATTTATACTAGCAAAGAATGTTCATAGGATGCAAGAGCTTAATATGATTAATTTAATTTTTTGGGTGTAGATTTGAGTCATAACACAAAGAAAAGGTCACAAGTTCAAAGGGGCTAACTAGTGGTAACAATATATAAGTAAGCTAAAATTTAAAAGACATATCAAAGAAAGTTTATTATCATTTTCTAGGCAAAACAATAATTTTTGTTTTGCTTCAATAACATGCCAGATAAGTTTTAAACTAAGACGCAAAACATGGAATATGCAAGAAATCCTAACCTCTGATGACACCAGTATCAATCAAGATGGATCAATTCTACTTTTCAAACATACAGTCATCACAACCTACAAATAAGAATAAGTTATATATAGAGAGTCATAACTATGGGCCTAGCCGCCTAGGTGTCAGAAAGTCTTTTATTTTGTTAACACTCACACAAAATTACTACTCAAGCTCATGCCTAAATTGATAGTATCAAACAAATAAAAAGAGAAAAATTTCTGAATTATACAATTACCTAACTTACATTGCAAAAATATAGTCCAAAACATACATTACAAATCTTTAGCCCAAAACACAATTCAATATATAACATTATACATCCGGTTTACAATATTATACAAAAAAAATATTATATTTTATTTTTATAATAATATTTAAAAACTTGATATAAAATATTATACCCTCAATGATATTATACAATATTGTAAGAGGTATTTATATACCCATACATAATAATATACAATATTATACAAAAAAATAAACATTGTTTTCTTCCTTAACTTCAAGTATCAAACTCATCCAAAAACACCTAAAAAACTTCCCTAAATCAATCAAATTTTGTATTTAGGCTCCTCAATATGTAACTGATCTTTTGCAATAATACCCACTTGAAACAGAGTTTAATTGCAAAAATTTCATTTTCAAATTATGAAGCTTCGAGTTTCTACGATAGTTGCCTGTGACTTCTAACAAAATATCAATGGTACTTCATAGTAATTCCAAGAATGAAGAAAAAACAATGACTTAATATGTAAATTTCTCCAAATGTAAGACTCATTATCAATCACTCAACTATATACACATATGGGACCACTCCAAATAAGCAAAACAAACAAATCAGTTAATTACCGCCATCACCAATACTACAACACCCACCTCCATTGGAGAAACCACAACGACTTAGCTATCACTGAATTTCTATAGTAATAAAATCACATCCTTAGAATTGATAGTTGTGGCCTAGGGTAGAGTTCGGCATAACATTAGAGGGAAATCTGATATAACCAGGATTATGGGGTGTAGGACCCTAGTAATGTCTATAAATTGTTTGTTCATTATTCTATTACCGCAATTCGCTAGTGTAAACACAAAATTAATAGTTCTGAATTATTGGTGGGAAAGCCCTGCGTTGAGTGAGATGATCATGAGGTAGTCCTAGGGTTGGGATTAAGATATAATCTAGGGATATTTAGACCGCTCGAGGTATGATTTTGTGTTGTGTTATTATTTTTAGCCCAAGAACAACCTAAAGCTTCACAACAAGGGAAGACTCAAATTCAATAGAGCATTCAGATTTGTTTTGAGGTAGATGATAGTTGAGTTGTTTCCCAATATACGTTATGTGTGCATGTTACATGTTTCATTAGTATTGCTTATACAATACATGATTAGGAAGTAAAAAGGGAATGTGAAATGATATGTTATTGTCAATCTCATGAAATGATTTTGTCTTAATTCCTGTGATCTTACGAGTGTAGTTGTATTCATTGTGGTTCTGATTGTGTGATGTCTATGATTCTCGATTGGCTCGGGTACCACACTTGGTACAGATTACCAGTTGTCTCGGGTACCATACCCAGTATAGAATATCTATTAGTTGGCTCGAGTACCACGCTTGGCACAGATTACCAGTTGGCTCGGGTACCATACCCAATATAGAATATCTATTAGTTGGCTCGAGTACCACACTTGGTACATGTTCTATATCATTAGCTCGAATACCACGCCTGATACATGTTAATTTTCTTTTGTGTATTGGTTCCATGAGTGAACCAGATTTAGTCATTGTGATGTTGTTGGACATGTACCATGTGACTTTTAAGCCAGGTTGAAGACTAAGAGTCTTGTTTATTTTTATTGGCTTGGGTTATACATGTGTTATCTTATTTTACTAAATTATAGTTACTTGTTCATATTTTTTAAATTAGAACTAGCCGATGATCCTATCCGTATACTATTATTTTTATGTACTGAAACTACGCTTGCTCTTCTTTGTTTAGTACAAGACATATTCCAACGGCTGACCTCAGTTGTGATTCCCATGTTTCCTGATTCTAAGTTGGGTTGCTTCTTCTGGACTATCATGGATTCATCTCTTCTTTATTTATTTTCCGAATATATATTTCATTTATTTTGGGATTGCATCCCCATATTCTAGAATACGTTAGATGTTTCAGTACACGACTTTCAAATTTTATGGGGAGTAGTCTTTAATTGTTTTTGTTAATGATTTTAACTATGAGTTTCTTGACTTTAATTAATGAGACTATTATTTTAGTTATTTAGTGGTTCTTCCACTGGGGGTTTAGTGTTGGTGCCCCTCTCACGGTGGTTTAGATTATGACACACACGTATTATGAGTTATAGGGTGTTACATAACCTAATCAAACCGTATCAAATCTAAATGTTGTTCAAATTTTATTAAAAAAAATAAAACTGCAACTGTCTTTATAAATTTATAATAGTATCAAATGTTTAGGCAAAAATTTAATCTTATAAAAATAAATAAAAAATATTAAATCATACTGAATAATTAATTTATATGCGTAAAATATATTTTGTATATAAATTTTAAAATAATGAAACATTGAAGTTTGCCTTGGGCCTGGAAAGAACTTAATAACACTTATCTCAACTTCAAAATCTATTATGTTACTTTTATTGGAACGAAATCTGTTCTAACATATTGATTAGTAAGCTATAAAATATTACAATGATCTTGAATAGCAAATTGTAAAGTATATTAGATGATTTCAATTTGTATAACTTAAGTTTTTCTTATTGGATACTTAGGGCCCATTTGTCTTATCTTTAAAAAAGCAGTTTTTAAAGGAGAAATTATGCGGCTAAAGCAAACATATATTACTAGTTAATTAGCTGACTTAACTATAGTTTGAATTAATTACACTCGCAACCTCTATTTAGCTTTAATTACATGCGCCTCTATCTCTCTTCCTCTCTTCTCTCTTATACATATACAAATACATATTATACATATACAAATTATATATACACAATTATATGACATATATACAAATACAATTCGCCTCTCTCCACTGTCTGTCGTCTCTCACTCGCCTCTCTCATCCCTCTCCCAATCTCGCTCACCCCTCTCCTCCCTCTCCCATTCTCACTCGCCAAATATACAAATACATATGTATACAATTACATACGGAATGATATACATATACAATTCAACAAATATACAAATACAATTTACCTCTCTCCACTCTCTGTCCTCTTTCCTCCCTCTCCCAATCGCCCTCGTCTCTTTCCTCCCTTTAAAATATAGCTACAAATCGTAATTATCAAATTATAGCTATGAAGTCTAATTAAGTTATTTTTAGTGGTTATTTGCGAAATTTCCTCTTTTATTTAAGTTAAAAAATAAAAAGTAATAGTACCTACTTTTAACTTTTTAAAAATTATTTTTAAAATATCAAAATATTCTTGGCAACTAAAAACTACTTTTAACCTAAGCCAAACACCGTCTGAATCTTAGTAGAGTAAGTTCTTGAGTCATAGCATGATTAATTTATTTTCACTCGTGTACTTTAGCTTTTCATTTTTCCTTAATTTTGTTTTACACTACTATAAAAGAGTGGGATGCATCTATATTCTTATCGTTTTTTTTTATATTACATTAATTCATCACTTTTAAAATAATAAAAGTATTTAGAGATATAGTTTTTGCCAAAGTTTTATGATATTATAAAACAAATTTGAAAATCAATCGAATCGAACTGATACTAAAATAATTGTGATAATATTTAAATATTATAAAATAGAATAACTATAAAATTAATATTATGTGGATTTTATAAAATAATCGATTGAAGCGTACCATTGACAACTCGAAAGTGAAAGGAAGAAGAGCATAATTGTTGATATGGTTTCACACGCTCACTTACATACATATAATAAAGGCTCTCTTTAAAGAGAATTTGAAAAAGAAAAGACAAGTGAAGTTGTCAACTTTACTTTAGTTTTACACTTCTCCAGGCACACCCAACACCTTTTGCCTCTCTTTTTTTTTTTTTTTCATTGGGACTGTTTTTTTTTTTTTTTAGTTTGTTTTTCTTTTCTTTTTTCAAAGAGGTATTTTTCGTTTCTATAATATTGGGAGTAGCAAATGCTACTAGTATATGAAATGGCAATTAGTACTTTTATTTATCATCAAATGATATATGGTGCAGTGTATACAATATTCAAATTCCGAATATAAAAAAATCATAATAGAAAGTACTTTTCCATAAGAGACCATACAATGAGAAAATATTCGAAATAATCAAACTTCAATGTAGATACTATCAAAAATCAAATGAATGAGAAAATAATGAAAAATTATTACCCCCATTTGATCACTCAACTTTTCTTTTCATTATTTAATATAAAAATATCAGGTGATTTTTTATATTTGTTCTAACTTTAGTATATAGAGTTATCTAGTACTCCCTTCAATTACTTTTGATACTAATGCAACTGGGGTTGTCGATAAAATATTTCATAAAATTAGTTGAAGTGCGCAAAAGACCAACCTCAAACACACGATCACAAAAAAAAAGTGAGGAAATATAGAGTGCGTGCCTCTCAATAAAATAAGTACTAAAAAAGAAAACAAGAAACAAGAAAGAATGTTGGTTCTTTAGTGGCGACTCTCAATGAAGTACCTACTTCCAGCTTACTCTCTCTATACTCACTACTACTGCTACTCAGTACTGATTCCTTTCACACATACTGTGCCTGTAAACCCTGTCCAGGGACCCCCATTTCCCCTTTCCACTTTCTCCTTCCTTCCTTAGCTATCTCTCACACAAACACTAATCTTTTTTCACCTCTACCTTACCTCCATGGCAGAATCAGTTCTTGAACCTTGTACAACCTCTTATTCCTTCAAAGTTTCAATCTTTATCCTATTCTGCTTGATTTTCCCTTTCTTGAACCCATTTTCATCTGCATTTCCTCTTTCTTTTGATACTAATGCAACTGAGGTTGTCAATCTTGAAACAGAAGAGGACATGGGTTTGCTTTTGTTCTTCAAGTTACAGTTTGAAGAAACCCATTTACCAAGCTGGGATGTCAATGTTCCTCTATCAAACTGGACTGGTGTTACCCTGTCTAACCAGACCGGACGGGTCACTGGACTTAACCTCACAAGGTTTAACTTGTCAGGACAGGTTCATCCTTGTTTGTGTAATCTTACTTTTCTTGAAACCCTTGTGTTGTCTCATAATAGCTTTAACAATTCAATACCTTCTTGTTTATGGAAGTTGTGGAGCCTTAAGACCCTAGATCTTAGCTATAATATGTTTACTCTTCTTATTCCTAGTACATTTGCAACAACTATGAGTAAGTTAATTGAGCTTGACCTTAGTCATAACATGTTGAGTGGTGAAATCCCAATGTGGATAGGGAATGTCTCAATGTCACTTGAAAAACTTAACTTGGGGTTTAATAGTTTTCATGGGGATATACCTAAGAGCTTGTTGAATTTGATGTCTTTGAAGTGTCTTGACTTGTCTCACAATAGTTTGATGGGAAATGTGGGTGATTTTAACCAAGAATTGGTCTCACTTAATCTTGAGTCTAATTTGTTATCGGGTACTTTGCCTTGTTTATATTCGTCAAGGGAATCACTTACACTTCTTAATTTAGCAAACAATTCGATTCTTGGAGGTATACCAACGTGTATCTCGAGTCTTGGGGGTTTGACACAGCTCAACTTGTCACATAATGAATTACGATATGGTATCTCGCCTAGACTGGTTTTTTCAGAGAGGTTATGTTTGTTGGACTTGAGTTATAATGAGCTGTCAGGGAAGATTCCAAGTAGGATTGTTGAGGCATCGGACAAGTCTGGACTTCTACTTCTTGACCTGTCTCACAATCAGTTCTCTGGTAATATTCCTGTAACGATAACAGAATTGAAGAGCTTGCAAGCATTGTTTCTGTCTTGTAATCTTCTTGTGGGCGAAATACCAGAAAGGATTGGTAATTTGACCTATCTACAGGTGATTGATCTCTCACATAACTTCCTCACTGGCTCGATTCCTTTGAACATCGTAGGATGTTTCCAACTACTGGCGCTGATACTAAACAGTAATAATCTTTCTGGGGAAATTCAGCCAGTGCTTGACGCGTTGGATAGTCTTAAGATATTTGATATAGGAAACAACAAGATTTCTGGTGAGATCCCACTGACATTGGCAGGCTGCAAGTCGTTGGAAGTTGTTGACTTGAGCTCTAACAATCTCTCAGGGTCTCTAAATGATGCAATAACCAAATGGTCGAACCTCAAATTCCTCTCCCTTGCTCGGAACAAGTTCAGTGGATCTCTGCCAAGTTGGTTGTTTACATTTCAGGCTATTCATACTCTGGATTTTTCTGGAAACAAGTTCTCGGGATATATACCAGATGGTAACTTTAACACTAGTCCAAATTTCTACGACGGCTACATTAGGAAAACCATTCCTGCAGTACCATCAATTTCAGCTCGGAGCCTGGATATCAAACTTTCACTCATTGCTGATGAAACTAGTTTGAGCTTCAACTATAACCTGACAACCACAATTGGAATTGATCTGTCTGACAATTTGCTTCATGGTGAAATTCCAGAGGGTCTGTTCGGATTACATGGTTTGGAGTACCTTAATTTGTCATACAATTTTCTTAATGGTCCAGTTCCAGGGAGTTTAGGGAAGTTGCAGAAGCTAAAAGCACTTGATTTATCACATAATTCTTTATCTGGCCACATCCCTGAAAACATTACTGTCCTCAGAAATTTGACAGTTTTAAATCTGTCTTATAATTGTTTCTCTGGTGTTATTCTGACAAAGCGAGGTTATTGGAAATTTCCTGGAGCATTTGCTGGGAATCCAGACTTATGTATGGAATCATCTGGTAATGTCTGTCAAAGAACTTTGCCTGTAGAGCCAGGGAAGAAATTTGAAGAGGAAATGGAAGAGGGACCATTATCAGTTTGGATTTTCTGTATAAGTGCTTTAGTTAGCTTCTATGTTGGCATTGTCGTTTTATTTTGTTCATCTCGAACAAGAAGCTGTATTCTGCAAACAAAAAGTTTAGCAGGTTGAAAGTGATATGTGATCACATTGTACAGCAACTTATGAATTGTATCATATAGCAAAACTGCTTCAAGCATATCTTGTTTACTAATCAGCCCTTTATTTTTGTTAACTAGTTAACAATGCTTCATGTTGATTTTAGTTAGTTGAATGTTATATTTCAAGATGCCTCAGAACAGTTGAATGTTGTTTTTCTGCTGTGTGATACTTTCAATGGAATAGTTTTTCTATGGCTTTGTCTATTTGAGTTACTACACCATCAAGAACATGGAGGGTCTATAACCACCAAAGTTTTTTAGTATAACCATTTTACATCCAGAATGCATAGATCAATTAATTCAGATTCATGTTGTGTAAAGCCTGTTAAAGGGAAACCCGCTCCTTACCAAATCATCGGTCTTCAAGATTCATATTCCTACATTGCCTCAATATATTAAACAAAGATAACCTTTTTTCGAGCTAGATTCCACGCATGTGAATTATCTCATTATCAAATCGTTGGTCTTCAACCATAAACTTATTATCTTCCTTTTGTAGTGCCATGGAATTTATTCCTTTCAGTGTTGCAGAAAGAATTTGTCCTAATCCATGGAATAATTTGGTGGTAGTAGTGATTTAAGTAATAAAAAATTCTATGATGTATATGACAAAGTAGAAAGAAATAGAGTCCTCACTATCAAGATGCTATCATGTTATACAATTTGGCAATAGAGGTCAAAGTTGCTATTGCAAAGCTGAAATAAGAACACAAATTACATGATTCCTTAATATGAATTGCTTAGTATGTTACACAATTTACTTACTGTAAGGTAATCAATTCATTTCAACATGATACGCCTTACTATCAAGTTGCTAGCACTAAAAATGATGGAGACTGGTTACAAAGATGAATGTGAAATAAATAAGAGGGAGGAACAAGAGTAAAATAAAACCAAAAACTTCTTCTATGATGCGCATATTCATGTAAGCAGGGTCAGCAAAATAAGAGCTGCAAGTGTGACTACTCTTTAGGCATTGATCTCTCTTTTGTTGCTTTGACAAGGTCAGCCTTGAAGCACCAAGTTCAGCTGGTAGGTAAAATCAACCCTACGAGTATGTCTTGTATTTGTTTTGGCTGCAGAAGCTAATATCTAATAGGACCATCCAAACTCCCTGATGCAAACTGACAGACAATGAAACAAACAATGCTTTAAAATCTTCACCCAGAAGAGCTAAATAACCACAAGAAAACATGTAAATTTTCCATGGAATGGATTTATCTCTATATTCATAAATATTCAAAGTGATTGAAATTTTCTCTCTATTACTTTATTAAAGCAGGGAGGGCTTCAAATAGCCAACTTGAAATCAGAAAATCTGCAGAGTAATATCTCAATTAGACTTATCTAACTGAATTTAAATAAAGACTCATCCTACAACTAAACTACTTATTGTTCTAATAAATCAGTAGTGACAGAAGTGAAAATTCAAAAGTTGCCTATATGCTTGAAATTTCTGTTTAGTGAAATTTCAGTAATATTTAAAATGTCTACTTGCTACTACTCCTGTCCCTAATTACTTGTCTATTTTAACAAATCAAGAAAAGACAATTTTTTTTTACCTATTATACCCTCAATCAATTAATTTTGAAAAAGGTAGAAATTTTTGAAAATCTTAAATTTTTAATTCATCCACTTCATAATTAATAGGGGTAAAATGGTAAACTCACTATGACAATTATTGTTTTCTTAATAGGTGTGTCAATTCAAAAATGGACAAGTAATTAGGGATAGAGGGAGTACTTTGTTAGAGACAATGCTTGTATAGTTTCTAAATATCGAGATTTTAATTTAAAGAAAATTAGGATTAATTCATAAACAGAAGGTTGATTCAGATGCCACGGTAAGTTACATCTGGTAAGACCTTACCTGCACCGCGCGTTTACGCCCGACCAATGAATGCAAGATATGTGTCTTTCATAAACAAAAAGTTATAACTTAACCATGATAAAGTGATATGCATTCTTACTTTAATTTTTAGTTAACTAAGGTTAAAATGATTGAGTGGGGGAAAAAACACGGTGCAGGTAAGCATTTACTGTTGTATCCTACTCCTTGCTTGTAACATAAGAAATTAACATTTCAGTTTTACAGAAACAAAACGTCGAAACCTAACCATGACCATCATTACCTGCCGAACAATAGGATTAGCTGATGTGGAGAATTCATGAGTCATTCCCTGCCAGACGACCTTACCTTCATAAAGAAATATTAGCCTGCACAGAAGGAACCTCAAACTTTACAATGGTTTGTAAGATAAGCAACATAATCATGTTTAAAAAAAAGAAGAATCAGAACCTGTCAACAGCTCTTTTAATAGTACTGTGTTGATGTGTGACAACAACATATGATGCAATCTTCCCAGGCTTCCCAAGTGCATCCTCGCCTGCCACGTGAACCGAGCGAATGAGATCTTCTACAACGGTTGATGCAATCGGATCAAGTCCAGCTGTTGGTTCATCATACAAGAGCACCTACTCAGCAATGCATATAACTGAGATTACTTGGTTAATCATGCAGTAAATATATTCCTAAAGTATTATTTATTTCCTATCAGACTGAAACCACGAGGGAACCACTGTAACATCAAAATTTGCCAATGAAAAAGAAAGAAGATACGTAAAACTACAGCGGCATGGTTTTTCATCAAAAACAAAAAATGGTTATATAGGGTATTCATGTGACATCATGCAGAAAGTAAAAAACAACTTAAACAAACAGCATCGCTTTATATCAAGTTATTCCATCAGGGAGTACCGGAAACAAATTCCATGAGAAGACATTGAGCACACCATATACTTCCAAGTACTTGTTTTTAAAGGACACAATCACCAATGCATTGCCCTTAGTTCTATTAGCTATATTGCTTTAACAATATGTATTCAGGCTAATCTTAGATGGAGAGACAGAAGCAGATCATAGAACAGGTACAACATATTAGTCCATCGCTTATGATTTTCACCCTGAAAGAATTTTCTGTGAGAATATGTGTGCGCACACCTTTTTGATAAGTAAATTTCTGTCAAAGATATTGAAATGTGATACATTGATAAGCTCAGTAAGAACTGGTAAGGAACACACATGAATGGAAATTCCTTTCGACATATAGCAAGAAGGCTAAGAGACTCTATATTTTGAGAAATACTAGAACTTTGGATTACCAAGAGAGAACTTCATCAGCCAACTTACTAAAATGGTTAAAGAAATGGAACTTACTAAAACATATAGTTTTCATAGTTTCTACTTTGTGAAGTAAAAGATATTGTACTGTCAATCTGAAAGTCAGATAGTTTTCACAAAACATGTTTTTTTGTCCCCTCTACATATTTTCCAACATACTTATAAACCTCAGAAAATTTCACCTTCCTCTGCTACAAACACTCACACAGTCACACTATCCTTAGCTTCTCCTTTCACTTCACTTCTCCATCACCTTCTATAACTATGAACACATTATGTGCCCTCATTTCGTATTCTTGGTTTCATTTTTACTCCCCGACCCTGTGCTATGTAGGTGGTTGATTTGAAGCATATATCATAAATTCAAATAAAGAAGTCCAACTATTAAGCAGTTAATTTGGCTGCTGCACATAGTTTGTATCAATCTGAATTAATAATGATGAACCTTTTATAGAAATGACAGAAAAGGGGCTAAAATACCCTTGGACTATTCTAATTGGTACAAAACTACCCTCCATCTACCTTTTCGCCCCCAAATACCACCGACGCCAACCTTTTGGCCCTACTATGCCCTTGTTTTCAACGCGCCAAAATTTAATCCCAATTAATAACTTTATTTATGAAGTGTCGATTATCTACTGGTCACCCTATAATTAACCTAATTAAACCCCCCCCACCCAGATCTGCCTTCACTATTTGACCCGACCGTAAAATGGCTAAGAAATTTGAAAAACTTATCTTTTTCTTTGGTGTCAAAATTATGTCAGAAAATAAACATTATCACCAGCCATAAGCTCCTGGGGACTGAGAACAGCAGAACAGAGGTGCTGAGAAGATGACCACCGCCACGACTGTAGCAGCTCCTCCGTCTTTCTCTCCATCCCAAAAATTCCAAATTTTATCACCCAGACAACTTTCTTTCACCACCAATAAGTGGTCTAAATTGCCCTAAAGCCATGTGAGTTGTCTGTTAGAATTTAACCCTTCCTCTGTTCTTCTTCAACTCCTCTTGTTGAAGAAGTGAAAGGGAATTGGCCTAGTGAATATGTGTAATGATCCTGAATTTGTCACGACCCAAAAAAATAGACGTGATGGCACTTCTCTCATCCCACAAAGACCAGTTAGCCTAAAATCCAACATGAAGGATAAATGCGGAAGTAAATCAGAATAAAATGGTATCATAATCTCAACAATGCAGAAACATAACATAACTCAATTATAACCCCCAAAATCTGGTTGTCACGTGTACAAGCCTCTAATTATTACAATAGATTCAAGAAGTACAAGTTTGAATGTCTTTGTTTCTAGAATAAACATAAAAAAAGAGGAAGAGGAGTCTGCCGAGATGACAAACAACTACCTCACAACTCTCTAGAGTAAGTTTTGGAACTAGAAGAGAAGAAGGAATAATCACATAGATCTGAACTAGTAACCTACACAAGTGTAGAAGCAAGGGGTGAGTACCAAACAACACGGTACTCAACAAGTAGACGATTAACTCAAAGTAAAGCAATATAGAATACTCAACTCGTAACCTACACAAGTGTAGAATCAAGGGGTGAGTACCAAACAACACGGTACTCAATAAGTAAATGGTTAACTCAAAGTAAAGCAATATAGAATACGGTACTCCAACCAAACCTACACTACTACAATCTGCCCAACATGACAATTCACATTCCATATAGCATGTACAACAACACTCCAACGTATACAAATCACCAATACAGAGTAATCATATTCATCAATCACAATAGGTACTCACAAATGGTAATGATGTGCAATGCAATGTCAATTATAGTGATGCATGTCTGTCCTAAATACACATCATACTGAGACTCAAGCTGGAACCCATGAGGGACTTACAAGATCCATGAATCTGCCGAAACCATTTCCCTTCGGCGTAATCATCAATAGATCTCATCACAACATTTCCGAACCAATCAAATAGGCATGTTCACACAAATAATGATGAGATGATACTTTCAATCCATAACAACACAATCACGATACATTGTCAATAAAACAGTTCAAACCATCCACAACACATCAATATACCATCAAGTTGCCTTTTATCATTAGAGTCATTCAATAAGAACATGTGACAACAATTATTAAATCCTTCACCAAATCCCATTACTCCCCAACACACACAATAAAGAAATACGAAATTCTATATGCTTAACAAAGGTCAAGAAGTCTACTTGCCTCAAGAAATCACTCTGGTACTTGAGTTTTCCCTTTCTGGTCTCCAAATCAACATAATCTAATCAAATAAAGAATTCGAAACTACTAACATCCATATCAAAGGTTTTGGAAAACGAGACCAAACTGACTCAAAAACCCAATTTCAAGAACTAAGGTTAAATCTGAAAATTCTTGTAAAATCAAAAATTGGAAATCAATAGTGAAAACCACACCAAAAATAGAGTTGAAATCAATGTTAAATCACTATTTTATACAAGCTTTAAGCTCTTGAAAACCTCCAAACTTTGAAGTTCAAAATCCCTACTTTGATGTTTAAAATCTTGAATAATAAAGATTAAGGGTCACAAAACTTATCCAAATATTTCATCTCAAAAAATCACCTTGAAATCACCTCGAAATCACCTCTAGCAAGCTTCTAGGGTTCAAAAATGGAAGAAATCATAGTTTTGAGAAAACATTTTGCCAGAGTAACATTTGCTCATCGCGATCACACCCCCAAAGTCTCACGATGAGTAAAACTAGTCAACTCATTAAATTGATCATCGCGACCGCGACATAGGGCCACACGATCGCGATGATCAGAACACTATATTTACACAATTGCGATGAGCAAATGTTACCTGGGCAAAATGTTTCTCAAAATCGTGATTTCTTCCATTTTTGAACCCTAGAAGCTTGGTAGAGGCAATTTCAAGGTGATTTTTCGAGATAAATATTTGGCTAAGTATTTGTGACGCTAAATCTTTATTATTCATGATTTTAAACATTAAAGTTTGGAGGTTTTCAAGAGCTTAAAGCTTGGATAAAATAGTGATTTAAGATTGATTTCAACTCTGTTTTAGGTGTGGTCTTCACTATTGATTTCCAAATTATTTGGGTAACATGATTTTACAAGAATTTTCAAATTTAACCTTAGTTTTCGGAAATGGGTTTTTGGGTCAATTTACCACCATTTTCCAAAATCGTTGATATGGGTGTTATTAGTTTCGAATTCTTATTGTGATTCCTTAATTGATTAGATTGTGTTGATTTGGAAACCCGGTGAAAAGGAAAAGCTCAAGTACCAGAGTGATTGTTTGATTTCTTGAGGCAAGTGGACTTCTTGACCCTTTGTTAAGCATATATAGAATCTTGTATTCCTTATTGTGTGTGTTGGGGAGTGATGAGAATTGGTGAAGGGTTTGATATTTGTCGTCACATGTTTATATTGAGTGATTTTAATGATGAAAAGGGGAAATAAAAAAGCAACTTGATGATATATTAATGTGTGATGTGTCGTGGATGATTTGAAAGGTTATATTGATTCATTATTAATGATGTATCATGATAATGTTGATATGGATTGTGTATTGATATGGAAATCATCATATTCTCATGATTTGTGTGAACATGTCTATTTGCATTAGTTCTGGAACACTGTGATCAGATCTATTATGATTATTTTACCGAGGGGAAATGGTTCTGGCGATGCCGAGGGGAAATGGTTATGGTGGATACATGGACCTTATGAGTCCCCCATGGGTCCTGACTTGAGTCTCAACGGGTGTGTATCATTAGGACAGACATGCATCACTATATTTGACATCGCATTTCATTGCATTGCACACCATTTCCATTGTGAACCTTGTGAGTGCTTGTTATGGACTTTGTGGTTGATGAATATGAAATAACGTATTGATGTCCTGCTTATGTTGAAGTGTTATTATACATGCTATGTGTTGTATAAACTGTAAACTATTAAGTTAGGCTGATTTTGTGCAGGTTGTAGTAGTGGAGGTTCAGTTGGAGTGTGGGGAGTACTCGTGTTGTGTATTGCTTTACTTAGAGTTAGTTGTTTGCTTGTTGAGTACCGTGTTGTTTGGTACTCACTCCTTTGCTTCTACACTTGTGTTGGTTACGAGCCCGGGTCATCGTGATTACACCTTCTCTTTTACATTCAAGACTTACTTCAGAGAGTTGCGAGGTAGCTGCTTATCATCTCGGCAAACTCCTCTTACTCTTTTATTATGTTCTTGTTCTATTCTAGAAAATAAAGACATTCAGACTTGTACTTCTTGAATCAATTGTAATACTTAGAGGCTTATACTCGTGACAACCAAATTTTGGGGTTACAATTGAGTTATGTTATGTTATCCGCATTATTGAAAATATGTTAGCCTTTTATTCTGTTTTACTTCCGCATTTATCTCTTAAGTTGGGTTTTAGGCTGACTTTTCTTGGTGGATAAGACAAGTGTCATCACACCTGTTTTTGGGTCATGACAAGATATTCTTCCAGCTTCGATAAACCAAGAATCTATTTCGATTTTACCTTCTCCATGTATGAACAAGTTTTCTGCATCAAATAATGAAAAAGGCAGGTCGAATAGTGAAGCCGGATCCGGGTAATAGGTGGGATTTTTAATTAGTGTAAGTTAATTATAGGGTGACCAATAGATAAGCAACACATCACAAATGAAGTTACTAATTGGGATTAAAATTTGGGGCGTTAAAAATAAGGGTATAGTAGGAAATGAAGGTTGACGTTAGGGGTATTTGGGGTGGAAAGGTTGCTGGAGGGTAGTTTTGTAACAATTCAAATAGTCCAAGGGTAATTTAGGCCTTTTCCCTAGAAATCAGGATGCTAAATGATATTGATAGAGCTGAACTTGACTACAACATTCTTTTCGAATAGTCCACTCTGTTACTATCCTAGAAGACTCAATTCCTAAAGCAGTCCAGCTGACTCATCCATCCATCATTATCTGGACATTGTTAAAAATAATTTCTCAACTTTGAATTTAAGGAGGCTGATTTCCAGGCTTAGAAGAGATAGAGGTCTATCAAGAATGCTACAATTAAATTGTTCAGTGCACCGAAAAGTTAAAAGACAGAAAAACTTTACTTATTGGGAAAAGGAAATACTAGAGTCAATTACACATACAATCCCCATTCGGACGAAGTTCCAAGTATTGAATAAAACTTCCTTCTTCCAAATCCGTGTAACAAATCGGATATATTTTCTCCTTATGCATTAACCTATTCTTTTGTATAGTAAAATTATTTCTCTTATTTCAGTGGATATGCATCAAAATCCTATAATCCCCCATTTAACTTCTTCAAATAATTTCCTTATACTTCCAAAGAAAAAACAAAATAAAAAGAGGAAGCTTACATAAGATCAAAACAGTCGACTTTTGCTTGGTTACTTTGTAGCTTTTAGTTCCAATTTTTATTTTGTTTGTGCAAGTATATTATTTAAAGAATACAAATAACATGAAAGGAATAAAGTCACGGCTCTAATGACTTTAGAAAAACAAGAAGGTGGTCTGGTATAAAACCTAAAAAAGCAAAATTCATACATAATGGACAAATATTCTGAATAAGCATATTGCAACGGGATTCTTATGAACAAAATATGAAAGAAAAGATGCATATGTAGTATTTGAAACCATATGGGAGATATGTGTTAGACCTACACCATAAAACTTAAGCATAGTATTCTTAACATGGTAAAACAAAACAAAACAACCAACAAAGAAAAGACCCAAAAGAAGACAGAGAACTGCACTTTGAGAGAATGTGAGCACTTCTTACTTGTCACTATATAAAGAAATGAATATACAAACTGTGCATCAACACATCAACATAGTCAGGATATGTGCCGCAACCCCTTTTTGCATCACAGATTTTTGTAAAACATTTGAAGTTTTTTATTAAAAAACATAGAGCCCTGCATCTTTGAGCAAACATGAACACTTCTTAATTTTCACTCCAGGAAAGGTATGAATATACGACTGTGCGTCAATACATATACGAGGATCAGGATACATCATAACTCTTTTGCATTACAGATTTTTGTAAAACATCGACTGATAGTTTGTTTAATAAAGAAGCTATCAATAAATATAACAACATCAACGACACCTCAATCCCTAACTAGTTGGTTGGCTATATGAATCCTCACTAACCATGTCATCCCATTTAAACTTGTGGAGATACAAAATCTGTACTGCCAACGGGTACGGCAGAAAACACTTATTGACAGTTTGAGACTGTACAATCAGCAGTATTTGCAGGTATCCTTTCCTTTTGGTTGCAAATTGCACTCATATCATCTTTATGGAGTAGAATTCATCAAGTCAAATTATCATTAAACTTGCCTGGAAGATCAGATGTGAACTTAGTTTTTCTTTTTCATCTAGTATGACTATGAACAATAACAATTGGACATCCAACCTTTTACTCTAACAATACAAACAGAGTCCAAAGAGTAAGTGTGAACTCATCTTAAACCAACTGCTCATAGTAAATGCTCTCCTGATTACAGAACTATCACGAGGTTTAGTAAAGGTATTTCAGAAGAATGGGAGCACCTCAAGTTCATAAACATCACATCCCTTGGACAATTAATTCAGTAGTGCTATATCCACATAAGTTATCCATTTTCTCTTTTCTCGTGTCATTTAGACCAATTTTAAGACTGAAGGGAAGTGGATAAATCCTTCATTTGAAAATATTTTTACCAATTCAGGTTCACAGAGCAAGCATGAAGTAAAAAATAGTTAACTAGATTACAGCAATCCATGTAGCAGAATTACAAATGCTAGCCAAAACGAACTGATGATCATGTCATGAAGCACCTGTAACATACCTCTGGCTCTACTACGTCTTTGGTGGTATCAAAAATTATAGAACGAGCTAGAGCAACTCTTTTCTTCATACCACCAGACAATTCAGAGGGTAATCGGTCTTCAACTTCCTGCATAGAAATAAAACTGAAAATTGGCATCTACGGAAAAACAATCATCATTAACAAATTACTATAATGATGAATCCTCTATTCCCTCCTTTAATTCACTCTACCCAAAGAACAGAAGAGCAAAAAGCAAGGCATTTCCCTACTGAGAGAGAGAGAGAGGGAGATCCTGACATGATAATGCAAATAGCAATTTCAAAGTTAAACTATTTTCACTGACACTCTATGTTGGAAACCCGGATACATTTATTAATGAAAAAAAAAATAGACATCGTTATCATAAATATGTCCATCATTGCACATACCTTCAAACCAACAGCAGCTAAAGTTTCGGTTACAAGCTGTGCAATTTGATCCTCTGGCATAGCTGAATTCTCATATCTAGAATTCCAAAGAGAAGAAGATCCAGTTAATCTACGTATAAACTGGATTTTCTTAATTTTAATCAGTATAGCTAACAGAAAAACTTCAGAATTCAGTAGAGCTGAGAATATCTTTTCTTTTTGGGATAATTAAAGCATTGAGAGTATCTTACAGCAAGAAACCAACATTTTCACGAACAGTTAATGAATCAAAAAGCGCAGCACTCTGAAACACCTGTTATGGGGATGGATATGTTCATAAGATTACAAAAATATTCAAGAAGCATCTCCATAGAACAACTTTACTGGACAACATTAAAAGAGCTCAGAACATGTAACTTACTAAGCCAATCCTAAGCCCAGAAATTTCCTCATCACTCACTAATCCATTACGCAGTTTACCTCGGATTAAGACTTCCCCCTGCATTCAATGAAGTCTATTAGCAGAGATAGATAAAGGTATCAAATTTCAAAATTTTCATAAATCACACAGCTGTATTTTGAGACAAATACACAAGCCACAACAGAAACATAATGCACACATACTTTATCAGGAGCAAGTAGGCCAGCCATTATCTTTAAGATTGTTGATTTCCCTGTGCCAGAAGGCCCAATAATTCCAACAGCCTCACCATGTCTGATCTGTAACAAAGGGTAAGAGTGGTGATTAAAAGTTGTCAGCACTTCCACCAAATGCAAAGGACGAGAAATCATGAACATAGAACCTAACACAGGTACGGAAATTAGAGCAATCTATAGCCAACCATCTTTCTTTCCTCAAGTGAAGTTTCCTAACCTCTATCTTTATTGCTCTTTCAATCATAATCCATAGAACTTTTAACAGAAAAATTAGGAAGTACCCCAAAGTGCAAGACCCAACAGCTCAAACAAATAGAGAGTTAAAATAAAATTAACTTCACCCTGGGGAACTCGTACTTCTCACAAACAATTCATGATGAATCTACTGGTTTATAGCACATATGTGTTGCACATCCTTATAAGATAGATCTCTACCTCAAGCAAACCTATGCAAATCTTATCAGTAAGGCAAAGATTGCATTCAAAACAGTTTCTAACGACATAAGATGGATTTGCATCAGGCACAAGTAAGAGAGAAAACAATATCAGACAAGCAAACAAAGGAAGAAAAAGAACCTTTTGACCAACCTAAGAAGTGGGAAGCAAGGCATGTAGCATTCGTGCAGGGGGAATGTGAAAATTCTAGCTATTTAGTGTCAAAGCATAGAGAAAATTATTCATTATATCAACTTTCCCATCATAAGATATAAGTAGGAAATGATTCACTAAAACCAATCATTGTTTGCATGAAAGCCCCCGATATAATATCAGTCGCTGAAGTAGAATAGACCGGAATTTAAATGCCCAAAGTGCATACAAGCAGTTGCAAAAGGAAATAAATGAAAGTTCACCTTTAAGCTCACACCTCTTAAGATATGCTTGTCGCCAAATGACTTGCACACATTTCTACACTCAATAAGCACATCTGAGTCATCCTCAGGCTCTCTCAACATGCTCACATTCTCCGATTTAACAGATTCCTGTTATTCAAACAAGACGGAGAGCAAAATGAAGGTAAATACAATAAACTAGGCAGGATTCAAATGTTTTCACCATCTGACAAATGCAAAGCAACTCATCTAAGTCCTAAAAAAAAAACATATCCAGAAGACAATCATTTATCTGGAAAAAAAATTTCTAGCAGTAAAGTTTTAGTTAACGCAAAGGTTCCTCATTGATAATGGTGTACTAAAAAGTGTCATCTAATGAGATTCCAACAAAGCCCCAAGCAGTACCTATTTACAAGTACCAAAATTTAATAGGTATCCTAGAAGAGTTCACCAAAACGGAAAACCCAAAACTACATGCTTCTTTGGTTCCTTTGATGTTATTATGCCATAGGCTCGACCACTTGAGCCAATCTTAGATTGGTAACTCTCTCAAGTGCAGCGGAGATCACCAACCTAGGTCATGGACCTTCTTGATCACTCATTGACCCTACCAGGTAAGTAAAGTGTGCTCCTTGGTAGGACTGTCTTTGGGCATGAAATTAACTCTGACACTCTAGTGAAAGAGGTTTTGACTTAGAGTATCTAATAAAACAGATACTACTAGCAACTTTTGCAATGAGAAATCAAACCTTATCACTGTTTGAGCACCATGGCATATCCCAACTCAACCAGTTACAATAAGAATCCCTTATCTTTATTTGGAACTGTCCCAGACCAACGTAGAAGTCCATCCACATTCCCCTTAGCTCACCATTGCTTAGTATGTATTTTGCTTACTCAGAGTTCTTGTCTTGGCCTTCTACTATTTCTCTTCTGCTTCTTGTTCTCTCTCTCCAGCTGGTCTTATTTCGGTGCTTAACTTTTTAAGATTTAGTAAGATACCCCACTAGATATGGATATTTTCAACTTTTTCTGGAATATTACTCCGGAAAACTGTTTGGACATAGAATTGTTACAAATACTTTCTCAGAATTCGAAACTCCAAAAAAATTGTTTTCACAACTTTCACTCTAAATCACTGACAAAAATTCAAAAACAATTTCAATTTGTATTCATGTCCAAACACAACTACATATTTCAAATACCATTTTCAACTTCTTTTTCCAAATTTCACCAGTGTATATGTCCAAACACCCACTAGATTATGAAGAGTGACATTCTTTTTGTAACATACTAACAGACAAGCAAATTGAAACGGAAGGAGCACGTTGATTTGTCCGTGAGATCAGGAAAATGTGATAATATTTCTGATTAGTGTTTTCTTAATACATAATCAAAATTTTGAAATAGTATTTCTGATTAGTATTTAAAAGTAGAAGTGGTGAAAATTAGGGGAAAATGTATTACATCCAATATGAAGGTAGTCTTTCTGCATTTGATTGAAAAAAAAAAAATCCTATGTTTAAGACTACAATTGCTGGGAATAGCTCACAAAGAAGGAACTTTCACCAAATGGAGTCCGAAAGAGATGTGTGCCAACAAGGCATTAGCAGTATGGAACCATTAGCATGAAAAGATAGACATTTCTACTTTGGCACTCCAACTTATACTACATTCTCAATACTCGACCACCTTGCCTAAGAGAACCAAAAAATCCACCGCACGCACAGTGATTTCAGTAACTACCTCAATCCTACATGATTCATGAAGCTCTGCCACATACTACTAGTACTATAGCTATCCCAATTCATATGGCATTCTTTCTATTTTGGATGGCCTAAGATATACTACGCCATTCTATTTTTATAAAAGTTCCATAACTCTCAAGCATTCAAAATCATTTAACTATTCAAATTTTCACTTTGATGTGATATTTTATATCAAACTAAATTATGAGTCATTATTTTCTTCTTCTATAGCTAATACAATTGAGTCGGGGGTTTATTGAAAATAGCATCTCTACATCACCTCTGAGGTAGAGGTAAGGTTTGCGTATACATTAACCTCCCCAAACACCATTGTGTGGGACTACATTGGGTATATTGTTGTTGTTGCTATAGCTAATACAATTATAAAAATCCAATTGTACATCCTAAACTTTTTATTCCATCAAATACCACAATATAAAATGGAATGAATGGGATACTACAAAGAGAAAGCAATGAAAAATTGGGCTAGCCACTAGCATATGCATAAGAAACACATATGTGGATTACAAAACAGAACCCAAAATGAAAAATCTGGATAATTGGACGACCCAAAATCAATTCATTATGGTCTTACGCTGAATTTTGTATTGGGAAGCCGATCAGAATCAGCAGCTTTGTAGTCCCGAGGGGGTGCAACACAAGCACAAACAGTCCATTTATCCTTCCTATTCGTCAGGGGACGCAGCAATAATGGTTTTCCTAAATCAAAATTGGGAAAAAATGTTTTCATGTAGCTAGAAGAAGAAGAAGAGGCGACACTGTTGCTTTTGCAAATGCTGACAGCAGGTGACATAACAGAACCCACAAAAGAAACCATTGAGTTTCGCCAAACAAAACCCACTTTGGAGAATTTAAGATGGGAAATTCTGGCGCTGACCCAGATCGAATTTGGACTCAAGAACCATTAAATAGATCGAATTTCAATGGAGAAGTGATATTGGTCACTCTCAATGAAAAGGAAGACAGGACATGTAGTGGCTTGAGAAGCACTGTAGAATGTTGGGAGGAAGAAGGCCGAAAGCTCCTCACGCATACGTGGGGTGGGGTGGGTTGGGTGGGTGTGTTTGAGGTGTTCACTAAAAACCCAACTATACCAAAAATGAAAGGCAAAAGACTCGGTGCCCGTTTGGATTGACTTATTTTAGGTGCTTTTAAGTTAAAATAGTTTTTAAGCAGTTTTTAAGTATTTGAGTAAAGTTAAAAAGTATTTATAAACACTTATTTTAAAGCCAAGATAACAAAAATAAGCCAAAAGTCATAAGCTAGGAATCTTAGCTTATGACTTACAAGTCATAAGCCAAAAGTCAATCCAAGAAGACCCTTAAATATGTCATCGAACATTAATAAAAGACTCATTTATATTATTCGTTAAAAATTTAGCTCATCTACGTTATTTTTGTTTGAGAAAAAAGTTTTTTCGTGTCATTATTTGTTAACAGAAATGATATAGATAAACCAATTTTGTAATGGATGAGTAATGACATAGTTAAGCCTTTTCTCAAAGTTTGATGGCATATATGAACATTTTTCCTTTTAAAAAATTGATATAATTAATGACGTGATCGAATCATAATTGACTATGTGTAAAAAATAATTTTGCAAAATCAAAAATATTTTTTAGTTAAGAAATAATGGCATGGATGAGTATTTTCTCAAACGGCAATGACATAGACGGACCAAATGTTTAACAGATGACATAAATGAGCTCTTTCTCAAACTTCGATGGCATATTTGAACATTTTCCAAAAAATGAAATTATATGTATGTGTGTGTATTATATCATAAAAAAAAATTATAATTTTATTGTCTATATTAATTTTTTGCTTTCCTTACATCTTCATTCTGTGTATGGAAAAGCTCTCAAGAGGGATAGACCCCATTGGCATCTCCATGTTTGGGCCAAAAATTTCCCACATTTTCTTCGCGGATGATTTTTACCTTATTCACTAGGGTAAATAAAATACTATCGAACCATCAACAACATCCTTGAAATGTTCTGCAAAGGCCCTAGTCGAAAGTTCAATCTAGCCAAATCAAAAGTCATCTTCTCGTAGAACTGCACCCTTGAGAACAAGGCCATGTGCCCTGACATCCTCAATATTAAGGCTAACAATTCTTTTGGCGGGTGCTTGGGCTTCCCCATTTTCCATTCTAGACTTGTCCATGGTGATTTCCAAGATATCAACGATAACATGCAAGCTAAGTTTAGTAGATGGGAAACCAACTTTCTTAATATGACTAGAGGAGTTATTCTTGCAAAAGCTTCACTAGGAAACATCCCCTTCCATGCCATGCAATATAAGCAGCTCCCTGCAAAGACCCTCAACACCATCAATAAAATATGAAAGAATTTTGTTAGGGGAACAACCTCTGATAAGAAAAGAATGCACCTATAGGTTGGGATATCATCACTAATTAATGGGAAAATGATAGGGAATTAGGTCTTCATAAGAGTGAGATTAAAAATAAAGTTCTCCTTACTAGTATGGAGAATGTATAAGAGTCCACACCACTATGGACTAAGATCCTCTACTAAAACCCTTCCATAATGAGAATTTCACCTATGACATGAACACTGTTTTTAGGATTCGGAATGACATCAGAAATGGCTGGGAGGTATGCTTAAAGGGATCTCGATGGGTGGTGAATAATGGAAGTAATGTAAAGTTCTTTGAGGATAATTGGATTCTTAGGTCGAGATCCATTAGGCAACACATCTTTGGGCCTTTTAATAGAGAAGATCAATCTACAAAAGTGAACTATGTCTTCAACAATGGGACCTGAAACCTCAGCACCCTTTTTATGACCTTTCTTAAGGATTTCCACAATAAAATAACTGATAGTTTTATCCCCTCAACTACAAATAAGGAGGATACTCTCATTTACAATATTGCTAATAATGGCATGTTCACAGTCAAAAGTGCTTACAACCTCGTCGATGCCATGAACAACATTGACACTAAAGCTACAAATACCAAGGATCAAAGTACTAACTTCTCTTGAACTTGGAGGATAGAAATGCCAAATAAAATCAAAACCTTCATCTGGTTGCTCATTCATGATCGATTACCTACTAGTCAACATCCCCACAACATTGGTACTAATGTGGACCAAATTTGTAAATTATGTGAGAGTGGGATTGAAAATATAGGCAACATTTTTTTCACTGCATAGGGCCACCTCTTTTCGGCAAAAGATTGTCAATGCCAACAACTCCATTGCGAGTTTTGACTCAACTAGGATTAATGCAAGGAATCAGAAAGACACTTGGGATGTTATCAAAGGCAAGGACTTCAACAAATGGATATCATAGGGAAATATCAACTATTTTTGCATACAGAGTCTTTGGATTAACAGTAATGACAACATGTTTAACAATTAAAAGCAACATGTCCAGATTGAACACGTTATTAAACAAGCTATTGAATTCAACCTCATTATTGCTAAAACAAAGATGCCAAGAAACATCAAGATGGTTGTCCATATTAAATATAATCCCTCAGGACAGGGAGCTCTCAAGCTTAATATAAATGGAGTCGTTACTCTAGACCTCGAAAAAAGGGGCATAGGTGGGGTGTTTCAAGACCACAAGGGTAAATAGGTGAAAAGGCTTCACCAAAAGTTGAGCCCACACTACCACAATTCAAGCAGAACTGCTAGCTATCCTTCACAGATTAAGAACAACACTTATGTGGAAAATCCAACCTCCTTAGAAGTTAACTCTGACCACCCAGGTCTCTAGATGATAATCTATTTCAAATTCAGTTTCTCATTGGGAGTGACTCCGGAAAGATCTTTGGGAAAGACTTTTGGAAATTCATTCAACACTGAAACTGGCTGAAATGTTGGGGCCTTGGACCTACAATCCTTGACCTAAAACTAGATGACAAATGCAATTGTTAGAAATCATTTTCCTGGCCTTAAGGTAAGAGACCGACCTAAGGATGCTGAATTACTACCCTTCCATTCTATGACAAATTTATTGGGAACTAAAACTTAATAACTCTAGTTCTATAGTCGACCGAGTCATAATAAGAGTATAATCAGTCCATGTCAATTATGATATCAAAATCAAGTATGTCTAACTAAGAGGTGGTTTTCTAAGAAAAAAAAAACTAAGGATGGCAATTTTCGTCCATTTAGCTAAGAATGATTTACCGACTTAAGTAGAGACTAAGAAGGTTCTAATAAGATCTGGGGACTAACATCGAAGTTCACAACAATCTAAAGAGTCACGAAGGAAAGTGTGGTTCTTTGATCTAATAATGCATAAACATCAAGATGAAAGATATATATACCAATGACTACATCAGGGAAATCTTCATGATCCTTTAGAGTTTGCAAAACATCTAACTTGTTCTAGCGTTGATCACCACACACATTGAATGAGGCACCCAATTGAGTCACGTGACTTGATGGAGCTATCAAAAGGTTGACCTGAGTCTCCTGGTGAACATGCTTTGCCACTTATTGGGGACACTAGGCACTCCCTTACTCTATGACCTGAATTTCCACATCCAAAACAACCACCACTACCAGCTCATACACTCTCTTGGATGGTTCTTAACACACTTCTTACAAACTAAACAAGACGACCACTAACACTTCTATGGACTTAGAGCCTAGTGCTCTATCCTTATTCTCCTATGGAATTTGGGTACCGCGACACTAGTAGAGGATGAGGCTAGACCTGAAAACTTCTACACTGCCTACCCTAGCCCTCTTACTCTCCCTCTCACCTTTCTTAACATTCTCTTCATCAACTGACTGAGCATGAGTCATCAATCTAGAGATGTTTATCTACTTGATCAACATAGCAGTCTTACACTCTTTTACCATAGTCTCTGTCACCATAAACAAACTTACTCATATTGGCCTTTGGATTAACCATCATAGTTGGAGCATACTTAGAAAGCTAAGTAAACTTAAGAGAATACTCTTCATAGTCATATATCTCTGCTTTAGATTAATAAATTATTGGACCTTGGCTTCTCTTAACTCAAGTGGAAAGAATCTATCCAAGAGTGCATCCACAAACTTGTCCTAGCCAGGCAGCCAGCCAACTAAACATGCATCAACACCCCCATTTCCATTTCATTGTTTGTACCAAATTTTAGCATGTAAAGCATTTAAGTCTGAAATCTCAATTAGAGTGACACTTATAATCTAAGTGATTTTCTGAATACCATCAATATACTCCTAAGGATCATTCTCTACTTTAGAACCATGAAACTCAAGATGATTCATTTGAGTAAAATTCCAGAATCTTGTTGCTATTGTATTCTTATTTGGGTTGATTGGAGCAACAACTAGATGGTTGACTTGAGTGGTCAAAGCTTAAGCTATCACCCGAAAAGCATCCCTAAGACACTTGTTCGTTTAGAAGGTATGCTGGAGTTGGTGGTGCTTTCTGATGTAAATGCATCAAGCATAGATTAGATGTAGGTTAAATAGAGTTAATTAAACTTTATCTACTGAAAGCATGAAAGAAAGGAAGTATTTCCTAAAAAGTTTCATAACCTCTATTCATAAATATGGTGCACTTCACACCAATAAATAAGACTCTACTTAACAAGGCTTTTAGAACTTTATATCTGATGCTCTAACACTAAGTTTGTCACAATCTAAGCATACCCGCTAGCCATAAAATATTGTTAAGAGTCACAAGTGACCCCAAGCAACCCATGGTGATATATATATATATATATATATATATATATATATATA
>JAJOOH010002866.1:0-26084 GCA_029582605.1 Solanum gracilifrons
AAAAAATATTGTATGATTATTGTTAAATTTATGAAATAAGAATTTATTTTAATTAAAGATGGCTAGATATAAAAAGAGAATCAAGATTTGAAAAATTAATTTTTTATTTCTTTTCAACATCAACGAGGATGTCAACTTTTTTCAAACATCAACGAAAACGTTAATTTTTTATTAAAAAAATACACATTCAGATTGAACATCAAAATATGTAATTTTGATTTTTAATAAAATTCACAAGACCATGATTTGATTTAAGAAACAACGTTATAAAGAAAATTCAAAAAAGTTATTTGATTAAATGAGCATTTAACAAGTATAAAATGTGGACCCTATAGTCATTTTTTATTATATTTTTATAATTATTCAGTGAATTGTATTATATCTGATAAGATATATATTAATTATAAATATTATTTTACTTTTTGTTATTTTAGTTTAGGTTTAAAGTTTTACTTTTTAAAAACTATTTCTTTGAGTAGTGATACTTTGTTTTAAATAATCATCCCCACAATAATAATATAATTAACTTTTTTTTTACATTCCTTCAAAAATTCTAATTTAAAAATAAGGTAACAATCGACATTTCAGATCGTAACATTTAAAATAAAATGACTACATTTTAAAATCACAATAATTATGAAAGAATTTTTTTTAAAAAAAAACACAACATGAATACACAAAAAAATATCATATCAAAATAAAATTGTCAAACGAACATACAACTATAACAACAATAATGAATCCGGTATAATCTCACAAATTAATATAATATTAATAATGATTAAAAAAAAGTAGCAAACACACATAATTCTTCTTGCATTTTTTATATTTGTTCAACTCAATTTATGTGTAAATATATTTTCTCTCTTTCGTTAGTTGTAGAAATTTTTTGTTTTAAAGTAGAAAAATCCATAAATAGCCCACTTGTCCATGTGTCAAAAAATAAATGGAACCTCACACATCTTTTGTTGGTTGGGCCTCTACCATGATAAAATTTATCGTGGACAGCGATATACAAACTACAAAATGGCCAATATCAATGCAACTTTTTTATTTTCTTTCATGACAGTATTTGATATCAATCTTTTGTTAAAGGACTAAATAGTATGTAGAGGGAACCATGGCCATCACCATATTGTCCTGCAGCAAATCCATTTAAAAATAGGACACCCGTCAACCAATTGACAATCCCTTTCGCAGTTGGACACGAAGCCAAAGGGCATGCATTTGTATGACTTCCCCCCATCACTGAAGGCTAGCATGCTCATGTCCTAAACTCAAGTACAACAATACACTCATGAAGGCTAATCCGGCATCTAATGCCCCAGATAAAACATAATTGTGACGACTCCACCAACTCTTGCAATATCGATATACAACAAATCCTGAAATAAATGCAATAATGATCCAACTGTTGTAGTTGACAGCAGTAGCAGGCGGCATTTTAACCATCCCCGCAAATACTACTGGCACTGAAATCAATCTAATCCATTGATGGTTTGGGAAAGCTTTCTGTTAGAATACGTGTGTCCACTATTCGTCAATGGACCAGGTCCCTTGACACAGCAAGAACAGTAATAAAATTGCAAACAATAAAGTAAAAGACATAAAAAATTTTACGTGGAAACCCCCTTGCTCAAGGTCGATAAAAATCACGACCTGTACTCACAGGATTTCAACCCAACTCCATTTCACTCAAAACAGAGCAATGTTCAGATTACAAACTCTTGTAACCTAGGAATTTAACTCTAAATCCCTTCCCCCTCAATGTAGTAACTCTACTACAAAGGAAACTAAGCAATAACTCTATTGCCCACTAAAACAACTAACTCTAGTTGATTTAGACTTCAACAACTCCAATAGCTAGACTCTAGCTATGACTTCAAACGATACTCACTATGAACAATCACTGATCCACTTCCTTTATAAATTAGGAAGAGACCTACAATGTGAAACACTAAAATATAAACCTAACAAAAACTAGGAATGAAGATAACTTTATCTAAGTTCCTTGCTGTTCCGCCCGAAGATATTTCAGATGTGTGGTCTTTGCAATATTCTTCAATTCCTTTTTGTAGAGTGCAAAAACTAAGGTTGTGTCAAATGATATTGGCCTTATATGTGATAGGAACGAAAACCCAAAAGTAAGGCCAGCAATACCATTGGTCAACACTCTACTGAGCAGCAGCAGCGCGCCGCGCTCCTACAGGTCTGCAGTGTACTATTTCCAGCTGTCATTTTCACCAATGTTAGCATGGTTCAAACAATGGGATCAGGTACCCTTACCAGATTCCTTTGTTTGTCAAATCATCAAAACCAAAATATAACATTTTTTGTAATAGCCAAACAAATACTGGAGCTACCGCGCCAATAAGAAAAAACCAATTTATGGCTGAGTAATAGCCAATATTTCCAAAAATCCTCCATGACCCAATCAGACCCCAGGCGACTGAGGCATCATATAATACATGATCAGCTGGGCATGTCCATGGACTGTCTTGAGGAAGCAGATCCCTATCGCAAATATTTGGGACATAGTTCATCAGCCACCATGTTATTCCCAGATGTGCAAATGCTGATATTAAGGTTCCAACTACCTGAATAAATAGTCCCAAAAAAAAGGAATTGGGACAGGTCTTTATAGTTATACACCTAAAACTTGGATAACACCTTTGCAGACCAAAAGATATAAAAACTTACCTGAGCCATGAACATTGCCCTAGGGGGAATCTTCATATAATGTCCCAGCTTTAAGTCTTTCAGGATGGTTAAACCTTGCTTCATACTGACATAGCCATACACCTTGAAGCACATATTAGCAACTGGATACAAGTATCCCATTATGTACTCTGTGATCACATTCAAACCAGGAATCTGAGCAACAAAGATTGTGGAACATCAGAGTTGCTAAATGAAGAAAGTAATTAATTCACAACACTGACACCAAGCTATAATTTTAACTAAATCCTACACTAAGTATTAGGATTAAAACTGTAGGTATTGATGATTTCAAGCTACTATTTTACTGAATAGTAGTAAACATAGGCTTACTTGGTTTGTGGTAGCAGTAATGACTCCAATCGGGAGGGTGAAAAAGAAGGCAAGACCACACCCCACCATGGTAATTGAAGCTGGTTTTTGTAATATTCACATACAAATACAGTTGCTGCAATATTTATTAGTAGTATAAGCGTGAACCACCATTCAGGAACTTGCTTGTATTTTCTCATGAGCTTCGTTTGAACGTCCATTTTCTTCTCTTGTATAGAAGACTTGCTGAGATGCCATAGATCCCTGCACCACAATAACTAGTCAACTGGTGTTTCCATTTGATAGATGGAGGCAGGGGTAAATTTCACTTATGGTTAATAAAGTTTATGCACTATAACTTTCTATTGTCACATTAAAATACTGAATTTTACCCAACATAACAGTAAAGTATGAAGCTTACCGTCCGTGAAAGAGGAAGACATGAACAACCGTGGCAGTGAGGCAGGCGAAGCTGAATCCATAAGTCAGTAAAAGGACAATGCTGAGATAAAGACGACCCTCGTGGTCATACTTTTCTAAATCAATCAATGTGAAAAAGTTAGGGTCTATGAAGTTTGAAATGTTGTAATCTTGACCGTTTTCTTTAAACAACCCATCCGAGAATATTGGAAAGTTCTGGGCCTTGTAAACATTGGACCAGTACATAAGACGTGTAATCACATACATAATGAGAAAATAACCAACAACAATGTTTGCAGTGGGCTTCCAAATAAATGAATTATTTACATGTTGAACATATATAAGACCCAAATTTAACTTGTCTGGAAGAGTAGTTTTTCAAGACTATATTTGCATAATTTTGGGACAAAATCTAAATAACAACATGAAAATGAACATTTTGAGCAAATTAATCAGTCGAAAGCCCACTCAAACAGGCTTACAGCCCACTTCTGTTCTGTTCAAATGATCCTAATATAATAGATTCACCATTAGCTTTTTCTTTATCCAACTTGTCTTCCACTTAATTTAGGCAGAAGAAAAAGCATCCACTAAAGTTTACTATAAACGGAAGAAATACGAAAAAATAACATATATTAAAACACATAAATTTGTCATTCTAGTCAGAATGCACTACATAAAGCTTGTTTTATATATTAGGTCGACTATAAATTTAGTTTTAAATAAGTCATCTCTCTATTTTAAGAGATGGAGGGATTGCCTATTTTAGTTAAAATGCAACTTTTTATTGAGTTTCTTTCATCACTGTTAATGGAATTTTTCGAAAGAATTCAGAAAATATTAATGGAATATTTTTTTTTCCAATTTTCTTTCTTATTTGATTGGTCTATTTCGATATTACACCTTGACAGTATCTTCTTCACATTCCAACCCACCTCATTTTTTTTCTTAGACACAAGAAAAATAAATAAATAAACTACTACTTATTTCCCGTGAAAAAACCATTTTCCTTCCTACTGAACACACCTTAAAAGACGACTTGTTTAATAAAAAGATTTGTTTCCGTCATTCAAGATTAGGAGAATATCGATTTTGTGTCATTGTCAAACCCAACGTGGAAAACTTTGCTGGAGTCTACAAAATGGCCCATTTGCTCATATTAATTTTTGTGCCACAACGTCAGCAGCCTACACGCACGAAACATAGTGCCGTAAACAACAGACGGCACAAAAGAAAACATCTTCATCATACAAAAATCAAAATCCACTGGCTTTTCTGTTCCAGATGTCAATTAATTTTCATTCTCAAAACAATCGAAAACGCCAATAGATCTCCTCTGATACAGCAGCATTTACTGAAGTCAAAATTTCACTTTGAAAATAATCTTGTATAAAAGTACAACTTACATTTATTGTCATGGCAACAAGTCAACTCGGGTACAGTAGAACAAAATTCTTTAAATTCACAATTTGTTACTTCATAGACAAACAAACATAGTTCTAGGTTGTTCAATTAATTATGGGTAATGGTATTATTTCTCTTCTTTTTGTTGTTCTGCTTCTGTTTTGTAGCTCAGGAGCAGAGGTTGTTACTGTAGATGTTCATGCAGCTCGTCAACTCATCCAATCTGGACACCGTTATCTTGATGTTAGGTAAAAATATAACACAAATTTTAGATAATTTTTTCTTCAATATGAAATCTGATCTGATTTGATTTTCATTCATATTGAACAGGACAGAAGAAGAATTTAAGAAAGGGCATGTAGACAACTCTTTGAATATTCCCTATATGTTTAATACTCCACAAGGTCTCTCTTCTTTCTTTTGTGTTTGTATCTTAATTTCCTGTGTTAATTTTGATTTTTGGTGATTTTAGGTAGGGTGAAGAATCCAAAATTTATAGAACAGGTATCTTCAGCATGCGACAAGGAACAAAAGCTAATTGTGGTAATACATCTTTTCGGGATTGTTTATTTTAATTTCATCGGAAACTAAACAACGTAACGAATCGATTTATAATTTGATGGGTAATGTGAAGGGATGTCAAAGTGGTGTGAGGTCCCTGTATGCTACTACTGATCTTCTTAATGCTGTAAGTTGAATTATCTCTCTTTTTTCTATCTTGTTATGAGTACGTACTATTATGTCTGAATCTTGATTTGTTAATATAAACAATATGAGATGATCAAATTGGCAGGATTTCAAGCATGTGAGCAACATGGGAGGTGGGTATCTGGCTTGGGTGGAGAATGGATTTGCTGTAAACAAACCACAAGATGAGCTTTGATTGCAGCAGTTTTGCTAGCTACCAAGAGGAGATCAACTGTACACAATCAATTTCTTAAATTAACCACCTACGAATAAATTGTTCATTAGAATCAAACATGTCTTTTCTCTATTTGTCCACCCACATGTGTATTCGCCTCTGCTCCGAATTTAGAGGCGGACCCACATGATCATGTGTGGGTGCACGTGGTTTAAATGTTGCACGCAACTTTCGGATATGAGGAGTTCGGATTTCATTATCCTTTTTTTTGTCTTTTTTATTTGAACCTTAAAAATATTAAATAAAAGGGACTAGCTAGTTTCGAACTTGTGACTTCACGGTGCAAAGCAACCTTTATATGGAAGAGTCATTTAATTCATAATTATACGTTAGCAATTAGTACATTAGTTTTATATTTCTATGTTTAATAAAATTTTCATAAGAATCGATATTGCGTAACATGTATTAACTAACGTGCATTTATTTTTAATCGTACACTCATCATCTTCAAATTTTGAATTCACATTTGACTCCAATGATTAGTTAGATGTAAACAAAAGAATTGCACAACGTCTGATCTTGACCTCTACATTTTTTTAGATTGCGGTCACTATACGTAGTGTTTACTAGGTAGTAGTAAAAAATGTTTATTTTTAAAAGAGAAAATGGTCTAAACTCGCCCCCCCAATTTATACCCGAAATCTCAACTACACACTTCAATTTCATGGGTGTCCTATTATCCCTGCACATTTTATTTCTCTATTTAGTGCATACTTGAGTGTTGACATGTCATAGAAGGTGAGAACACCTCCTCTAGGCACATTAGAAGAAGAAATAACGGGTACACGTTAAAAGAGGCAATAAATTGACAATGATCATCTTCCCCAAATTAAATAAACCTTTGTTCCTTCTACCCCACCATTAATCCTTGTTCTTTCTTCAATATTTTGACGATTTTCTTTCAAAAATAGCTAGGTTTTAGTTGTTTATGTTCATTACTACTTTAAATCTTGAAGTTGGGGTTTGTATTCTGCTCTAATTTCTTATTTAGGTTCTCTAATTTGAATTTTGAATTTTCTCTAAATTCGTTGAAAATGGCAAATAAAAACTTGAATAAGCTTTGAATCGACCAATCAAACCCAATGCTCAACGCTGTAGTGAGATGCAAACATGAAAATTTACTGAATTTACAAACTTCTTGGTCAAAATTAAATTCGGAAAGAAGATTTTTGTCTTGCCCATTCTATGGTATATGTTTTTTCCCTTGTATTTTTGCTTCTCTTTATAAGGGACAAAGAAAATACACACAAGAATTCTTGGATCATCACCAGAAATGCGTATTTAGATGTTGTAATCAGACTTTGGTGAGGGAGATGAAAAGGAGAAAAGCGAAAAGAAAGAATTGGGGGTAAGGGGTGAGGTCGTTCGATCTTTAGGAGGAAAAAGGAAAGGTTGAAGTGAGGCCTGCACGTGCAAATCACATTAGTCAATATATTTGGTTTGTGTACTAGTCAACACTCAGGTGTGCACTAAATAGAGAAATAAAATGTTCAGAGGTGATAGGGCATCCATAAAATTGGAGTGTGTACTTGAAATTTTCAATATAGATTAAGGAGGTTTTAAACCATTTTCTCTTTTTAAAAAGCAAGATGTTGAATCAAATTTTAAAGAAAAACAGATACTTTTGAGTAGTAGTACAAATTTACTTTTATAAGCTGAATTTGTTTTTACATCTCTCCCAAAACACTTTCAAAAACCTTGACAGAACTCCAACTAATAAAGCTGTTCCTCTACCTTTCTATAAATTCTCAACTGCCAAATAAGCCCTCCAGAATAATAAGCTTAAATTATTGTCGATAAAATAGTGCCGTCATTAATTTGCTTACATTGTGCAACTATTTAATGCACTTGTTAAATTTCGCCGGCACATAATTCATCACCTTTTTTTTAATACAGAGTACGCCAGTCGTCCACCGATAAATCTATTCCCATTCCTACTTTTTGAATTAATTAGTATTCTCCCCGATCACTTTTACTTGTCACTTATTTCTAAAATAAAGTTTTACTTTTATTTATCATCGGGGGCGGAGCCAGCCTTCAGTTAGGGGTTCATTCAAACCCCCTTCGGCGGATAATATTACTATTTATACATGATTAAAATTATTTTTTTATGTATATATAGTAGATGTTAAACCCCCTTCGATTAGTTCGTGTGTTTAATTCTTCAAATTTTGAACGTCCTTATTAAAAATTCTAGCTCCGCCACTGCTTATCACTTTTGACATAGTAATGCTAAATTTCATAGAAATTGTTTGGTAAAATATTTATATCAATAATTATTTTTTCAATGAGTGTCAAAAAAATTAAACATGACAAGTAAATATGAACAGAAAAATTACTATAGATTATAAAAAGGTTTATTTTTCTAAACATGGACAAATTTAGAAAAAGATAATTATATTTTCTTAATTATGTGAATGGACCAAAATAAAAATTCATTTAAATGGATCGAGGGAATAATATTTTTGTCTATATTTAACTGCCACAACTAGTGTCAATAAACATATAGCGTGATAACCAGCAAGACCCACACCCCATAAATAGGCGTGAAGGAGCATGTGGGAACTTAAGATTGTCACAATTCCTTTAAATGACAAGGATAGATTATTGTGGAAACAAAAACAAAAAAAAAAACTAGTAGTTGATTTTCTTTGATTTGTTCAAGATTTACTGAAGCGAATATTGTGTTGATAGGAGCTAATAATAATTTCTTAAAATTAATCAAAGTCCACACAAGTCAATTCTACAACTTCAAGGTTTTACAATGGCTATATTATTCTTTCTAAGAAAATTTTACATGACGTTTGAGTTGTGACACCTTGAAAATGCTGATACAATTTAAGGTTGATTGTTTTGTATGATGCATTGTGTTACTCCAATGTTGGAAGAACATAGGAACCAACCTCCCCAACAATACGACAACTCTTTAGTCAATTAACTACAAAAAAGAACAATTTTAAGGTCTAAATAAGACTGGGTCAATGTTGACGACAACACTAATAAAGAAGGCATAAACGAATTCAAAATTTGAAGTTTATGTTTTTGTAAAAATTTAAATTAATAGTATATACATACAGCTATAAATGGGGTTTGAATAGAAATTACTCCTTCTGTCTCCAATTTATGTAAGGTACTTTGACTGATTAGACCCACAAATTGGTTTAAGAAATATGCAGACTTTAATATGTTCCAAAACACACTTTTTTTTTCTTTTTCTTTTCAAAACACACTTTAAGTAGGACCTTTGGTGACTTTTTTTTTCCTAAATAAGTAAAATCTGAGTAAAATATTGACAGTGTTATTAAATATTTGTCACTTCAAAAAATGTCTCTTTTGTATTGATTAAAATGAAAGTATGTCATATAAATTGACACGATACAAGGGTTAACGTGAACCCAAAGTCATATGGTAGCTCCAACTATGAAAGTGGGTGAAAATCTTTGAATACAAGAATTCAAATTTCAATAGCTACAATCAAGATTTCTTTTTTATCTGCCTAAACCTAGCTGATATCATTTTTAAGAAAAGAGGAAAAACTGCAACTACTACAACGTAGGTGTGGTGGGCATTTATAGCAGAACAAGTATGGTGAGATTGCCAATTGGTTATACAACATATGGCCAAAAGATTTGCATCAGGCATTTCACATGGGACCATTATGTTTCCATTGTTTTGTAACACCCCATGGCCTTACTAAATGTTCATGACTATGACTATGAAGTTGTCAACCAAATCCAGCTGACGAATATTAATGACAAGTCATTGCTGCAGCTTTTGCACTTGAAAAAAATTCCATCTTTCTGCAACACATTTTCTGTTTCAAGAAGATGATGTAAATAAGGTTTATGCAGTTTTTTTAAGGTTGCTGTATACTTATTTGTCAAGATGGGGAATTTCAAAGGAGCGTCCTTTGCTGAAACACCCACATGGGCCGTGGCAACAGTCGTTGCTGTTTTGGTGAGCATTGGTTTCTTGATCCATGGAAGTTTGAAGAAGTTTGGAAAGGTAAGAAAAAAAAAGACTATCTTTCTTGGAAGTGGAAAATTTTCTGTTCAATATGTTGAATTCTCTGCTTTCTGTGTTTTGTTCTGATAGTGGTTGCATAGGACAAAGAGGGAACCTCTTTATGCTGCATTAGAGAAAATCAAGGAGGGTAAGCCACCTATTAATATTCTGTGTATTGAGCCTTTTATGATCAGTATTTTTTTAATTTCATAATAATGAATTTCCTTTTTTGGCTGCAAGCAGAGCTTATGGTTTTTGGACTGCTATCACTGCTTATGGGTCATTGGATTGTTTATGTTGCAAAGATTTGTGTCAAATCGTCAGCCGTGAGCAGCCACTTTTATCCATGTTCTCCGCCAAGAAACAAGACGGAGTCAGCAATTACGAGATTTGCTTTATCAGGTTCTTCATACTCGAATTTCTCAACATCAAGGCTACTGTTAAGCAGTGGACATGAAGATTATTGTCCTGAGGTAGCCCAGGAATGAATGTTCTACTCAAAATTTAATCTGACATTTACTTTTAACAGTTTTTGGTCCGAATTATGTCTACAAATAAATTTTGGTTGATCCTTAGCAAGCTATCATCTACTGAAAATAACTAATGTTACCGTGGAATCTCTAGTCTACTGTTGTAAGCTAAAATTTGTCACATGAGATTGTTCTATGTAAATCCTAAATGTAGCATAATTAATAGTCAAATGTTTTCGTTCACTGAAGTTCCATGATATTACTACATCTAATACTCATCAGTTAGAAGATTGGTCGCGCTAAGAAGCAATTTTTTTTGGAAGTTTAACGTGGCTTGAACTTGAAAATAAGACTCATTTTAACAAAGACTCCTCCGGACTCCCTAGCCAGGCAACAAGTGAGCTTGTCTTTATGAAGGAAAAAAGAAGTTCTCTCACATTTTCCCATCTTCATTTAATTCTCTTTGCAAGTTTCAAATTGCTTTAGTTGTTGGCTTTAGTAAGTGGCCATTGCTAATAATGGATTCACGTGAGCAGAGAACATTAATGTTGGTTTTACCAGGGTCTCCAATCGTTTGCTTCAAAGGAGAGCCTGGAGCAGCTCCATCGCCTTTTGCTTGTCCTTGGTGTTAGCCATGTATCTTATAGCTTTTTCGCCATTGCCCTGGCAATGATCAAGGTTGGATATCTTCTTCATGATTAACTTCTTATTACATCTCAAAACTTTCTTCCCAAATCCATCAAGAAACATGAATTAACCATGCAGATATATAGCTGGAGAACATGGGAGAACTATGCCAAGTCAATGGCTCTTCAAAGACTAGAAGGTGCTAAAATTTCCAGCCATACTACTATTCTTCATACTTTATTTGTCATTTCCAGGACACTTACTTGCAAGTTTAACCTTAGGTTCTGAAGAAGCTGTCCCAAACAACACGAGAATGGGGCGTCTATCAACTTTTACTTTTCACCAAACCACTCATCCATGGAGCCAGCACAGAGCTCTTGTTTGGCTGGTATTTTCACGACAAATCCTGTTTATCTGGTTGAGTGAATCCTTGTTATGTGCAATGCTTCTTCTATCTCAATTTAAGGGGAGTTATCATAGCCCAATGGTACTGGAGGTGACTCAGTCATTGAAAAGGGTTCTGGATAACTGTGTATATTTGTTCTGGACAAGTGCGGCATGGAAAAGTGCTAGCATGTACATAATAAGAAGATGAAAAACTAAAAAGTAATAGAGAATAACAAATTCAGGTGGCTTTGCAGCTAAAACTATGATTTAGTGTGATACTAATCTGCAATGTCATTTACTAATTCTATGACTATGCAAACAAATCATTGTTCACTCAGGTCCAAGTCACAAATCTTAATAATACGGTAAAACTATGTTTAGGTCTTAGCATTTGTTGTTACTTTAATTCACGTATTCAGATAGAATTATTGTAAACCAGTGCATCAAAGCATATTCCCATGTCGTGTTTGTATTGGCATCAATCAAATTTAATAATTTTCTCTTATCATTATGTACGTCTGACGAAAATTTCACCATCATGCTTTAATCTTCCCAACCTCTTGAGTCTTGACAAGTGCTGCAATGAGTCCAGTGATTCAAGATATTTAATTCAATATTCCCTTTTTAGCTCTGTTTCAGCCGCCAGTTCTGGAGTTCTATAAATGAAGCTGACTACATGGCTTTGCGCTTGGGCTTTATTACTGTAAGTCATGTACTGTCATACTCCACAAATGCAAATATTTCACTCAATCATCATTAAAATTGGAAGTGAAGACTGACTGACTTTCTATGGCAGACTTCATGCTGCTCCCATTTATTATTTTCACTTAATTTTAACAGTATAAATCAGTTCATTAATCACATTTGAATTTTGGTTATTTTATGAAAATGACTCTTTAAGCTAATAACCACTTAATACAACATTCACTTATGTAGATGATGTGAATCAGTACATAACAAATACCAAGTAGGCCCTAATTTAGGTACTTATATGTAGTTCCACTGATTAAGTTCTTTATTGATAGAAACATTTTTACTAATCCATGAAACAAAGGGCTCACTATCTAGAATTACATTGTGACTTATCAGTAATGGTCTAAACTGCCAAATGTATTTGTTGTGATTGCGATATCACGGCTTACACCTCTATGTATCCCTTTGACAGAAAAACAATTCCATGTCTTTATATTGTTCTTGTATTCTTGCAGACCCATCAGCTGCCATTAACTTATGATTTCCATAAGTATATGCTTCGAAGCATGGAGGAAGAATTTCGTGATATTGTTGGCATAAGGTACAATGGCATATCTATTTGAAGGTTCAGTTTTTGTTTTGAACATAACTATTGTGTCACAATGTAATATTTGGTACTAGGTTTTCCACATTATGAATCATCCTACATGAAGGCAGAGAAATAATAACTCCATATAAAATATCTGCAATCATACAGATATATGGAATTGCTAGTCCTGAGGTTACATAATTTATGTTTTCTTTTTTATTATCTTTCCGTGTTTCCACTAAATAGCTACGGCTATCATGTTTGGGTAAACCAGTAAAGATGTTAAGATTGACTGCTTGACCCTCCTTGGAGGGAGAATAAATATTGCCTTTCTACTTCTCTGTTTTATCTTCACCAACAAGAACCTTTTGCTTTAAATCTATAACTTGGCCTTCCTATCTTTCCCTTCAACTAGAATTAGTTATCTTTTCAATCTCATGGCATAAAAATAGCTGCTCCACATGAACTATCGTAAGTACTTATAAAAGAATTTATGAGAATTCATATAACTCATTCTATTTTTTTCTGTTCCTGACTGTCATGATCAACAGTTAAAGCTTTCCCTATCTCTATGTATATATGATGTGTTGTTTATGTCCATTTATATTGTGCTGTAAGACAAAAGCTGGTATATATGTTCCTGTTGGAGGACTAAATGCAATATTTCACAAACTGTAAGATACTATGGATATATGATGTTCCATTATTTTTTCTTTATTGCACAATTTCACTATGGATCCAGTCATCTAAGATGCTCCTTTTCTTTTTCTTGTTGCAGTGTTCCACTATGGATTTTCGTCATACTTTGTGTATTTTTAAGCTTTCATGGTAACTTTTATCTACTAGATATTATCTGGAATTTCTGCCTCGGATTGCTTTTTTCACTATAATTTTAATGATCATTGTCCAGGCACAAATATCTACTTTTGGATCTCCTTCTTTCCAGCTATTGTGAGTGCTTGTTATTTTCTGTTACTTTTTTCATTTTGCTTCAGAAGAATTATTCATTCTCATATTTATGACTTTGTCAAAAATTGTTATTGGAAGTTGATCCTTTTGGTTGGTACCAAGCTTCATCGCGTGGTGGTCAAGTTGGCAGTTGAAAGCATGGACAGTAGTCCATTGGAAGGATTTCATCAGTTTAACCTCAGAGATGAGCTCTTCTGGTTTGGGATGCCTAGGTTTCTGCTGTGGATAATACAATTTGTATCATTCCAGGTATGACCAATAACATCTTTTTTATCTTCGAATCCAAATGGTAACAAGAAGAGTATTACAACTAATTTTTTTAGCTCAATGATATAGCGTCCTCGGATATGGTTTACTGATTGCTCTTCTCTCAATCATTTACAGAATGCATTTGAGATGGCAACATACATATGGTCACTGGTAAGAATTTGAGAACCTAGTGTTCAGATAGAGGTTTTGCTTTGCCTGTAAATTATAATGAATTAAATTCTTCACCCAATATATCCCTTTTGTAGTCGGTAGATGCAAGTTTCAAACATTAACTATTCACATAGATTCTTCTGCTTTTTCTTGTTTGACACTCTTGATTATTTTGCCTTGTTGGGAGCCTCTACAATATAACTTGACCAAAATTTTCAACTGGAGAAGCAATTAGTTTTGGTTGGAAACAGTACTTGTACAACTTTAAAGAACATTTATAGGACTTTTCAACTCTTAGAACAAATTACAAAGTTATATTAAACTATGGACCAGGCAACACAAAGAGCAAAACAGATGATGCTTTCATATGTAGTTTCTGTCTGTCTTATGTTTTATGAATACAATTTCTTTTTCCATATGTACATGGGGCAGACAACTAATTTCCTTTTCTTGGTGCAGTGGGAAATTAAGGGATCTTCATGTTTCACAGACAATCACACATTTCTCGTGATTCGCTTGTCATTTGGGTAACTATTTCGTGTCTCACTTCCTTGTTAACTTGTTGCTGAATACACTCATTTTAGCATGATCCTTGTAACTTGTTACTGCAGGGTTGTTTCTCAATTCTGGTGTAGCTTTGTCACATTTCCACTCTATGTTATTGTTGCTCAGGTAACTAACAAACACAATGTGATCTCTTCCTTTTGTCCTTGATAATCCTTCCTACACATTTTATGTCAAGTTAGTGATCAATTAATGTTTAAGCAGATGGGTTCGAGATACAAGAAGACCATCGTTTCAGAGAACGTTAGGACTTCACTACATGGATGGCGACACAAGGTGAAAACCAGATTAGAAGGTTCTGTTGTTTCTCCAGAAACATTGTTAGCAACCACATCATTAGACTCCATGGCGGAGGATGAGGTAGATCAAATTCATACCATTGCTACTATCAGCACAGAGGTGTTTGATGAGACTCTTGAGCAAAGTTGTACCAATGAAATCTCAGAATGTGATGAGTTACATATTCCACTTTCTCCTAGAAATCAAGGAGAGGTTTGATCAAAACAATTATGAGATGATATAGTTTCACCCGGCCCTTATATTACAGAAAAACCACAACCTTAGACCTACTAATCTTCTTCATCTTGCTTTTCTCCAAATTTTCCAAACTATAGATGCATCTTTTTTCTTCGTCATTGAAATCCGCCATTCAATCGCAGTGCGGTGCTCTGAAAAAGCTTATTTTAATTTGTTGTCTCTTGGCTATCTATTTAAGAAAATCTTTGTATGAACAATTATAAATTACTCCTATAAGAAAAGAAAACACAGGCTTGTTTTGTCCAGTGAACCTTTTCCGTTTGGATAAACTATGGTAAAAAATTTAGTTGACGTGAGTTTTTATTTCACTCAATAACATAATGACATATAATACATATTTTTTAAAAATAAAATAAAGAGATGGTTGTTATTTTCAAAGGTATAAGTGAAGCCAAAAGGGTGAATAAAAGGGTATTTTTAGACAAAAAAAAATAAAATAAGTGTAAGGGTTGTTGTAGATCAGAAGATTGATGAGTAGTATTTTTAGATCTTTTCTGTTAAATAAAAATAATATATATTCTCTTTAAATAGATTAAAAAAGGAAATTTATAAGAGGCTTAAATTAAAATAGAGAAACTAAAATATTGGGGCACTTCATATGAACAAAATATGACATGTGCAAATAACACTACATTGAAGATCTCTATCTATATAACAAAAAACATGGTTCAATCTTCTCTTTATTTTTCAAGTGATGCTGAATTATTTATCAATTTCTCTCTGATTTTTAAAAAAATTGAAATAGGAAAAGAGAAGAAGTTAAGGTGAATTACTTAGATTTCTTTTAACCTCACAAAATTAATTAAATTTCACTCTAATTAAAGACATATCTAGTTTTCCCATTTTAGTAATGTGTTATTTCACAAATCTTTGTTACCTTAAATCATTAAATTTTTCAAAAGGGATGATTTTAGAAGAAAATGACAACTCTTTCATAAATCTGAAAAGGAAACTATATAAATTATTTTCACGTATCTATTTTCACACTTAACCATAATTATGCTAGAAAACAAATAATGTAATCCTAGATAAAAGAATATGATCAATTGATATAATCTTAAATAAAAGAGCAAACTCTTAAAAGCATAAAAATATCTAAAATTGAAAAACTCATAAGTTTGATTTGATTTGTATGCTTATTAATAATAAATTAATAGGAAAAATTACATAAATAATAATTTAGTCGATGTAGTTCTAATTAGGGTGTAGTATCTAATGCTTAACAATATATAAAAAAATATCCCGTTACCCAAAAAAAACTTTAGGGTGCACATGAATGGAATTGGTGTGAATTTTTTAAATATCAAATCAAATTAATTGTGCCGAAATTTCTAAATAAATGAATCAAACAAATTAATAAAATTTGGGGTTTTTCAACCTCAACTTTTTTTTTGGATATTTTTTTGAGTTTCTCGGGTTTTTGATTTTTTTCAGGTTTTTTTCGATAAAGCATTCACACAACATATAATTAACTTGTGCTCCAAATATTTTTTTAGTCCTACCAAAATACAATTATTTAAGATGTTTCTTAAGAAAATAACACAAAATATGAGATAAGTGATGACATTTCAATATTTAAATGAAATTGCATAAAACTAATAATGTAAATTAATAAGTCATAATGAAAATGTCCGTAATTTAAAAGTACTAAATCATACTAAAATAAGTCTAAGAAGTTCAATTATATGACTCAACATTGAAGAAAAAATAAAATTAAGTTATGTATTTTAATTATCTAAATCAATGTAAAGCTAAAAAATAAATATTCAACATTATTGTCATTCTTAGTGTTGAATTGATTTTTTTAACATTAATATTAACTAGTGAACTTATCCGCGCTTCGCGCGATCATAAAAAGCACAAATAATTCACTAAATACAATTTAAATAGAAGAGGTATTTTATATATAATAATGTTTGTAACTAATATATATTTAATATATGTGAATCTAAGTTAAAAAATTTAAATACTTTTCAAGAGTTTCTTTTTACATAAAAAAATCTATATAATAAAATGATTACACCTTTTTGCTTCTCCTTACATAAAAAATATATTAAATAAAATAATTACACCTTTTTATAAATGTGCAAAGGTACAATTTGTATCCATAGCCAAAAAAACATAAGAAAATTACATGTGATTAGAAGTGAAAGAACACAATATTTATTGTTGCAATTTATAATTAAAAATAAATAACATAAATATACTATTTTTTAAGTAAAAAATATATACCAGTAGATTATAGATTTACAACAATCCGAAGTTCATAGAAAAACTAAACTTAAAAGATATGTGCCTAAGAGATACATAAAATATATATACAATACACAAACCATTACGATTTTATTAATTAAAAAAGTAGAAGAAAAAACTAAATCAATACGTAATATTTAAGCTTTTGTCGACATCAACCTCACAAGTCTATCAATATTTGAGAGTTTTCTTCTTCTTTTTCGAGTCAAACACAAGCATGAGTATGATACTTTAATAAAAATGAAGGGAATTTTTGGATAGAAATTCATGAAACAAAAAATATAAATTTATATAGATAAAAATAGAGGAATGCCATAAAGTATCTTAACTTTTACATTTAATATTTAAGTATTATGAATATGAAAAGGTAAAGAATATGAGAGTCATAAATATTATTATGAGTAAAAATTAAATAAATGAGTTATGAAGGTAAAAATATTAAAACAAATGTGGTTGAAAAGGACAAATATAAAAGACATAAATATAGGACTTCAAATGATATTAATTGTTATACTATGTGGGCTTAGGAAAAGAGATAAGACGCTGGCAAATCTCTAATTTAATGGATCAAATAATTTTTAATTTTTATTACTTAATTGGTATGTGAAGAGTCTTTGTTATAAATATTTTTTTATTAATAAAATATTTATTTGAAACAAATTAAATACTTTACTTTTATAATAAAATAATTATTTAAATTTGGAAAAAATGCCAAAAAATGGAGAAAAGATAAATACAAATCAAGATTATAGAAATGTGTCACATCACATTGTCTGTATTCATTAAGATTTATATATTCAATAAGAAACACAATAAGTTATCATAAGTTTATACATTTAAATTTGGGGGTTATGAGGAGTTATAGAAATTATGGAAATATAAGTTATGAAGATAAAAAGATAGAGTATAAATTATGAGATTATATATATATATATATATATATATAAAGAGATATTTCTTAGTTTAAGAAAGGAAATTAATGAAATTAATTTTAAGAAATGACAAGGTTAAAGTTATAATTAAGTTTATAGGATCAGTTTCTCCATTTATTTATTTAATAGGAGAAAATGAAAAGGTAGCAAAAGACATTTAAAATATGATAAACAATAAATAACAATAAAAAAAATTTTGGGTTGATTAAGTCAGAATCGTTACCTGAATTTTAATTTGTACCAAAGATTTATGAGGAATCAAGATTGATCATAAATAATTTTAATTTGTTTCTTCTACATGGTCTAAATTTACAGTAGAAAACATTTTATTAATTTATTATTAAGTTAATTATGTAGAGGAATTTTAAACAACAATAATAATAATAATAATAATAGCAAAGTTAATTCAGTAAAATTGGTTAATTGAGCTTTTTACTAAGTTGGTTAATTATTAGAGTTTCATATTACTCTTGTATGGTGAATAAAAGGAAATCATGCTTTTTTATCAATTTTTTTTTGTTCAAGACGAAGAAACAAAATAAAAGAGGGTAGAATAATATTAATTGAAATCAAAATAATACAATAATGAATTTTCAAAATGTTTGAAAATCATTCAAACTTTTATACTACTACGACAATCTCTCTTCATGAATCTTCCAAGATAATCAAGCTTCCTTCTTCATATAAAATTTAAAAGAAGAAAAAAACCTATACTAATAAAAACAAAGAACGAAAAAATCAAAATGAACATTCAACATTCATAGATGATTGGTATTTATAGATTTGGTAATCCATAAAAATTGTTAGAAAGGAGTTGAAAAGACATGTTATTTAAATAGAGAATGTGAAAGGATGAAGGTTTTTTACAACTCATTACATATAATTACAATAGTAAATATGATTTAATTTTTTAATTAATAAGCAAATTATTTAATGAAAAAAATGAAGAAAAAAGGCCAAAAAAAGGAGAAAAAATATAAATAGGAATGGAGGCCATAGAGAGGTGCCACATCACCTTGTCTTGATTCTCCTTTATAGATATATATATATATATATATATATAAATTTGAGCCTTATTAAAATACTAATATCTATGGACTACAACCTTTATTGTACCATTCAAAATTTTAAGTCTCAAACTTGAAATAATATCTTAAAAGATAAAAACTATGAAAAGGTACAAGGAATATTTATAAATTATATCAAAGTAATATAAAATAAAATTTAAAATTATATATATAATGTCAGATTGATTTGATCTCAAATTGACCTTTTTTAGTTAAAATTAAACCAACCCAAATAAAATCAATTTTTTTTTCAATACCAAACCAAATCAAACTATCTAGTCACTATTTTTTCTTAATTTACAATTTGATTCAATTTTCGATACGATTTTATCCGCCCTAATTCTAATAATAAATAAACATAAATTAACTCAATTGGGCCTTAGATACATTTACTTGCAAGTCGGAAAACGGTATGAAATAGGGCCGCTCTTTTAATTGGACCTATATATTTTACAGTGTTCCATAGGAAATAAACCCGACCCGCAACACCACTATCCTCTTCGGATTGTGATTTTTCCTCCTTTAAGCAGCAACTCCCTCCGCAAGTAAACTCAAATTCCTTCCAATTTTCAGAGAGAGAAAGACGAAACGATTTCTCAGTTCAATCTTCCAATCATTGGATTTTTCTTCAATCGTTAACCATGGTGCTCGAGGTCTGCATAATGTTTATTGATTCCAATTTCAGTTCTATCTTTACAATGTTATAGCAAACTAGGGTTAATTTTTGTTAACTTTTTTTTATCAGGCGACAATGATCTGCATCGACAATTCGGAGTGGATGCGAAACGGTGATTACTCGCCCAATAGGTTCCAAGCTCTAGCAGACGCTGTTAATCTAATCTGTGGTGCCAAAACCCAGGTTTCGATTATTTTTCTAAAGTTATATTCTTTCTAGGGTTTGTGATATATCTGGATGGCCTCGTACTTTCAGTGAAAACTAATTGAGCTAAGTTTTACTGTTTCTTTTTTTGATCCAGTCTAATCCCGAGAATACAGTTGGAATTTTGACGATGGCTGGTAAAGGGGTTCGAGTGTTAGTCACTCCGACTAGCGATCTTGGAAAAATCTTAGCTTGTATGCACGGTAAGCTCTGTTCCGTGTTTTTTACTCTTTTGTAGAGGCACTTATTACGACTTATCTAGTTCTGAGCTTTTGTTACCTTGACATGGAATATGTTGGGCGCTAGGTTTATTAAGGTACCTGGAAGAGAGCAGACATGTGGAGATAAGTTTTGTTCTTAAAAGTGTGTCTTACAGGGCTCAGTTTTCTTGTTGGCGTTTATTGTTTCCACGGACTTTGTTTTGGGTGTAACACATCATATATAGAAGAGGTCTGACTAGACAGATTATGATAATCTATCATTAGAGGTGGTAGAATACCTGTGATTGCATGTTTAACTACTTCTTGCCTTACTCCATGGGTTGTTACACTGGTTTTGTTAGTGACTTAGTGTCATCTTCTTATCGTGCCTAATCACTTGTTCTATGCCTTTTCAGAAAGACAATATTGTATGTAAGGAGGATGATAGGTACAACAACAACAACATACCCAATGCGATCCCATAAGTGGGGTTTTAAGGGGGGTACACATACCTTACCCCTCGGCCCTTCCTTGGGAGAGGTAGAGAGGCTGTTTCCGATTAGAACCTCTACTCAAGAAAAATATTTTCAAAACAGGTCAAGAGCAAAAGGCTATGATGAAAATAATGAAGAAGAGAAAAGTATTGACATCAAATAGTATTGATAATAAAGTAAAAGGAACAACAACAATAATAAAATTGAGGTATATGATAAAAATAGCACACTAGTAGTGATTGATAAGGGGGAGAAGATAAAGTGCTCTAAACTAGAGCCAAGCGCTCCCATAGAATAGAGAGAAAATGTTCAACTAGCCTTCTACCCTAATCCTCGACCTCCATGCTCTCCGGTCTAGAGCAATGTATTGAGGAAGTTCAATTAGTTGACTTCATAAGATTACTGTAATTGGTTCCTCTTAAGTGTAAATTTTTGGAGGTGACCAGCATGCCGAGGAATGCAAAGTTAACAGCTCAAAAAAAAAAGAATTTCAAAAAGGTGCTCTTATGCTTAAGCTTAAATTCTGGAATATTTAGATGTAGAATTGAAGCCACTTTGTAATTTCAAAAAAATTCAAGATGCATAGAGCCTGAGGAGAAAAGATGGCTGGAAAGAAAAAAAGGGGGTGAGGGATAATGATATGCCAATTATTTGTTAAGTGTATAGAGTAGCAAAATAGGAGTCAAGATGGGGGGCTAGGTAGGAAGTGAACTGCATAATTACATCATCTGTGAAGTGTTCTCCAAATGTTTGCACAAAAAGATACGTATAATTACACTCATGTATTATTGCTTTGATTTTCTTGATAAAACCATCAAGAAAATCTGGAGAATGGTCCCAACTCCCATCAGTACTTTTGGTGTGTATTCACGGAACGATATTGTTCTATGTTTTGATGGTCTACTCCAAACCACTCTTTGAAAGCTAGGGGCCTATGCGTCTATTTAGCTGGAGCAAACTGTCCCTTGTAAATAACACTGATCTTTTATAGATTTTGGGAGCTTCCAGTCCTAGCTTAATCTCCATATTATGGAGCTATCTGAATCACTTTTGTACTCTTCGTATCTTCTTGATGCCATCAATAAATATATTTTTTTCATCAAAAAGATGGTTCCGAAGTCCATGTGGCGCTTGAGTTCTATACTACTGCATGATAGTAGTATCTCTTAGTGTCTTGGGGTGTGCGATGATCTCTTGTATTAACTCTTTAGTTGCTGAGTGGGCCTTGTCTTCCTTCATTCAGGATTGGAGATAGGCGGTGAGATGAATTTGGCTGCTGGAATCCAGGTAGCCCAGTTGGCATTGAAGCACCGACAAAACAAGAAGCAACAACAAAGGATCATTGTTTTTGCTGGCAGGTGATGTTCAGATGCTTTTCTCTGTATTGTCTTTGCTGCTTTCAACTTTTGATCATTCTATTGACATTTCACTTGTTTCAGCCCTGTTAAATATGACAAGAAGGTCTTGGAGATGATTGGGAGAAAGTTGAAGAAGAATAGTGTAGCTCTTGATGTGGTTAATTTTGGTGAAGATGATGAAGGGAAAGCTGAGAAGCTAGAGGCACTAGTTGCTGCGCTTAATACCAATGACAGTAGTCACATCATTCATATTCCTCCTGGCCCTAATGCTCTCTCTGATGTTCTCATAAGGTGACCCCTGATATAACCATCTTCTTATCTAACCATTTTGTTATCATAACTAAATAAGATTTTTCTGCCTGTACTTGTGAAAAGCAATTCCTTAATAAGTTTTATCCCTCATCTGTCATTGGCAGTACTCCTATTTTCACTGGTGATGGTGAAGGTGGCAGTGGATTTGCTGCTGCTGCTGCAGCGGCTGCTGCTGGTGGAGTGTCTGGATATGATTTTGGTGTAGATCCTAATTTGGATCCGGAACTTGCTCTCGCACTCCGAGTTTCAATGGAGGAAGAAAGGGCGAGGCAGGAAGCAGCCGCAAAAAAGGCTGCAGAAGAAGCTGGTAACCAAGAGAAAGGAGAAAATCAGTCTACTTCCCAGGATGTTGCTATGGCTGAAAATGTCAATGCAGGAACTTCTGAGCCCGAAAGCAAAGCTACCGACCTAATGGTTCGTATCTTATCCATCTTCTTCATAACTGATACCTCTGAATATTAGTTGGAAAAAAGTACTTTTTTCTTCTTTCGGATGTAATTAAATGTGTTATTTCTTATCAACGTTGAGATTGCTTTGGTATATGGCATTTTTTCTCCTTTTTTGGGGGAGGGTGGGGTGTGCAAGACTCTACTGGTTAGCCGAACCATGTATAGTTACACATTGGTTTTCTGGAATTGCATGAATCCTCTATTTTCTTGGACCTTCTTAAATACCTTAGTGAGATTTGTTCTGGCATTGCACTTTACCTTGTTCACACTTATGCAAGAGGATATTGTTTCCTGTAGTTTGTTTACACTGAAATTTTCTTTAATAAAACTGGGTGTTAGCTTGAAGGGTATTTGATGCTGGCCTTTTAGAAGTCAACATGAAATAACACCTTAATTATAATTGGATCTCTTATAGGATGATGAGAATGCCTTGTTACAGCAAGCCCTTGCAATGTCGATGGACGACTCGTCCTCCAATGTTGCTACACGAGACACTGACATGTCAGAAGCAGCTTCTGAAGATCAAGACTTGGCACTTGGTACGTTACGATATCTGCAGTCTTAAATGGTTGATATGCTAGTATCCTGTCACAATCTCATAGATACATAGTTTTAACTGTTAGCAACATACCTAACCTAGTTTAGTTCATTCACAATATTTATTCCTTGTTTTCTTGCATTTCTCACAACATACCTAACCTAGAATGTGCATAACTAATCTTGAATTATTCTATGCACTTCTAAGGATTTCCTGATCGAAAACAACTATTCCCTTCGCCTCAATTTATGTGGCGTGGCCGCGTGGGTGACGAGCACCTAGTTTAAGAAAGAATGGAAGACTTTTAAAACTTGTGGCCTGAAACAAGTCATGGGTATTCATGTGGCTACAATTCATCTCATTAAGCATAAAATGAGAGGTTTAAAGTTAAGTTGTTTCTAAATATAGAAACGTGTTCTTTTTGGGCAAATTTAGAAGGAAAGTGTGCCACAACAGGAGTATTATATTTTGAAAAGTTGAAGCTTGAAGGAAGAGAGGGAGTGGAGCCCCCACTCCTCTGGATCAAAAGAAAAAAATGATCACCCATCTGATCTCCTTTTCTTGTTTCTCTATGATAATATGATCAAATAAGAGGGCTTACGTAGTAGTTAAGGTTCTTTTTCTGAAGAAATGCCTATTATTCATGCTTTATTTGTCCTTTTTTGTCCTGAAATTGCCAATGGAGGTTGTATTAGACTCTATTACTTGGCTGTACATAGCATTGGCTTACCCTTATCAAATTCCTCAATTCCTTGAAAAGGTTGACACTTGCACAGAATCCTTTGTAGTTGTTACCTTACAAGGTTCGCTCATTATTGTACACTTCTGATTTGTCTCGAACCTTCTGGTGCTTTGCAGCTCTTCAACTGTCTGTGCAAGACAGTTCAAATGATCAGTCAAATCAGACAGATATGAGTAAGCTGTTGGCAGATCAATCATTTGTGTCATCAATCCTTGCCTCAGTAAGTCTTCTGTACACAAAACTCTGTTATTTCACCAGAGAAAGTATGTGTTTTTCCTAAGGATTGGAGTGATTTCTTCTGCGATTTTTGACTTAATTTTGCATTTGATTGACAGCTTCCAGGTGTTGATCCAAACGATCCTTCCGTTAAAGATTTGCTTGCTTCCATGCAAGGCCAGTCTGAGGTGAGTTAATTAGTTTATTAATTAATCAAAGAGCATGTTCAGGTTTAGTTTCTTGTTTAATTGTTGTTTCTGGTTTATGCGTCTGTATTTGTACTTTGAGCTGAATATGGTGTTAGACTGTTAGTAATGCTGACATTAATAATGTTGGTATTAGTTATGCTGAGATTATTCCTTATTTAGTGTTTGGTTCAGTGTGTGTAAAATAACATGCATGACATACTAATGCATTCATCAAAACTACTTGAATTGCTAATACCAGGTTTCCCGTGTATTAGTTATACACATCATAATACCAGATAGAGATAGGTTGAGAAAGTGTACCAAAGAAAGTATTAGGAGTACCCAAAGCTAATGTAACTAACATGCATTATTTTTTCTAATGCATCCTCCTACCAAACGTCCCCTTAAGAATTGGTGCTCTTCAGACGAGATACAAAGCTGACCACGCCTAATAAAATAGCTTTTTTGCATTCTAGAAGACCTCCATCTTAACAAATCCTAGGGGGGTTATTTAATATTTCCAAGTAAACGAAAAAAACAGTGTGGGTGACAAACATATCAAAAAGACGAGAATTCTTCTGTAGGTGCAATCATGTTATTCTTGATGCTTCTGCTTTCTTTCCTTACCTTTAGTTTCCTGTTGTCTTTTTATAAATGGTTATATAATCTTTCATAGTGGATGGAGGAATGCCAGGGATGTTGTCTTTTTTGCATGTTTTCTGTTGTTTTTTCAAATAGATTTGAAAAATGAACTAATTTGTCCTAGCAGAAGAAGGATGAGGACAATGATAAGGAACAGAAAGAGGAAAAGAAGTAAAGATGCGTACAACTATTTGCAGCTCAGGTATGTAACTTCTTAATGCTTTGTTTTTGAAGAAAGCTGCGTCTTGTCTACTATGCTCTCGCTAGTATGAACATTACTGTTAATCTTTGTAGGCAAAGAAGTTCAGATGGTAATCAAGTGTGCTGCTGCTAAAATTGCTCATTGGAATGGGTCTCATTATGTCTGTGGGAAAGGGATGTATCTCATTACTCTTGAGGGACTAATTGAATCGTTGTTTAAAATATACTGTTATAAGATTATGGAACTCTCAGTTAGATTGATTTGTGGCTTCCAGATGATTTGTATTTCTCTCTCAAAATATCATGTTAAGGACAGATCCTAGCAAACAAGATGGTGTTTACCTTCAACTACATAGCCTTTTCTTTTGTGAAAAATTATGCGTCGCCAAACATCTATGAAGTGACAATTAATGTTTCAAGGTGTCAACACATTTTATTTAGCCTCTTGTTAACATCCTTTGTTATCTCTGAAAATGAAGATGCGGATTACTTCTCATTGCCTTTCTTTATTGATATACTCGTGATCTTTTATACCAAGAGTTGTCTTTTTAAGGGGGGGGGGGGGGGGGGGGGGG
>JAJOOH010002867.1:0-35960 GCA_029582605.1 Solanum gracilifrons
CATCCCCCCCCCCCCCCCCCCTTTTTGTGTTTGACTTGCTTTTCATGAATTTGGCTTTTATTAAATCTGATTTAGTGGTAAGGCCACAAGGTTAGGAGTTCGACACTAGATCTGTAACCTATGCAGAGCCCTTTTTATCCGAGGGCTATCAATTTATACCCTATAGTTAGAAAATTACACCATGTAGATAGGTAAAAGAAATTGTGCATATACACAATGTGTCGAATTTCCTTGGGTTTTTTCGTAATTTTACCTCTTTATATTTTAAATTCTCTTAGGGCCTAATTAGAAAGTCACCCTGATAATTGAATTTGGTGTAATTACAGTGTCTGGCATGTTTGGTTGGCATGTAATTACTTGGTCAGCAAGTAATTAGGTGTAATTGGAAGGGGTAGTCATATAGTCAAGCCACAAGCCGAGACCTTGGACGTGGCACGCACCCGACACTATTGCTAGTATGATTGAACGTTTTGGTATGTCACGTGAGCATAAAACTGGAAAAACAAACTACACAAAGCGGAAGACAACATGAAGATAACCACGACCCCTTAAAAGAAGAAAGTCTTCATCACAACACATTTTGACTATATAGATATATTAAACTTAAAGTTATAAAACCATATTCTGGAAAGCAAGATCGATTGTTTGACATCTAGAAAAAATATGTAAAGCCTCTACTAAATGATAGAAATCTGCTGGGACAAGGCCCCGGTATACCCTTAGGGGTCATTTGGTGTGAAGGATAACTTCAAATAGTCCTGGGATTAAATTATAGTGTTATTTAATCTGTTGTATGATTGGCAAGTTCGGGATAACTTATCCCGAGATTCATAATTAGTATTGAGATAAGTAATCCCTTCTCTTGGGTGGTATACTAATCCCGGGATAAAATGACTAACTGAAAAAAATATCCCTTTAAAAACTTTTAATACATTACTTTTCAAATTCATCAAGGGTATTTTTGTAAACATATATGTTGTTCTTAAGATTTATTATTTTGAATACAACAAACCAAACACTCTGGCGTCTCTGAGCAGTCCTCAACCTTTCCCGAATAACCTTAACCTTCTCCTCAAGTCTAAAATGCAAGCCCTCAACATGTCCTTTACTGTTTGGAGGGTACGCTCTGTTTGGCCATCAGTCTGAGGGTGGAAAGCGGTATTGAGATTCACTTGCGTCCCCAAACCTTTTTGAAAAAACCTCCAAAAGTGAGCAGTGAACTGGGTGCCTCTGTCCGAAATAAAGGACACAGGGGTCCATGCAACTTGACAATCTCCTGAATGTACAACCTAGCATAATCCTCGGTAGAATTTGTCACCTTAATAGGCAAGAAATGGGCTGACTTAGTCATCATGTCCACTACTACCCAAATTGAATCATGCCAACGGCGAGTACGCGGTAGACCTGTTATGAAGACAATATTTATCATCTCCCACTTCCACTCTGGAAGGGTTATATTTTGGGCCAAATCACCAGGTCTTTGGTGTTCAACTTTAACCTGCTGGCAATTCGGACACTTAGCAACAAATTCAGAAATATTTTTCTTCATGCTATTCCACCACTAAATTTCTCTTAAGTCATGGTACATCTTTGTGGAGCTCGAATGAACAAAATACATGGAGGGGTGTGCTTTTGACATAAGCCTCTCTCGAAGCCCATCAACATCAGAACACATAATATATTTGCATACCTCAAAATACCATCTCCCCCTTTTCAAAAGCCATAACCCTCTGGTTGCAAACCTCCTTCTTCAGCTGTAACAAAATGGGGTCATTGTACTGTTTCTCTTTAACTTCCAACACCAAAGATGATTCAAACGTATTTTTAACCACTGCACCACCATTTTCAAAATCTATGAGTCGGACTTCTAGATTTGCAAGTCGTTGGATATCTTTTGTAAGCCCTTTATTTATTTCCTCTACATGGGCAAGACTCTTCGTGGATAACCTAATAAGTGCATCTGCAACCATATTTGCTTTACCAGGATGATAAAACAAACTCATATCATAATCCTTAAGCAAATCAAGCCACCTCCTCTGCCTGAGATTCAACTTCTTCTGAGTAAAAATTTATTGCAAGCTCTTGTGGTCAGTGAAAATATCAACATCTACCCCATCGAGATAATGACGCCAAATCTTCAAGGTGAACACCAGTGCTGGCAACTCAAGATAATGAGTCAGATAGTTCCTCTCATGGTTCTTAAGTTTTCTAGAGGCATAATTTATGACCTTACCATTTTGCATCAAAACACACACGATACCTACTCTTGAGGCATCACAATAGACAACAAAATGATTTGCTCCCTCTGTTTGGGTCAACACAGAAGCAGAAGTCAACCAAATTTTCAACTCTTGAAAGCTTTTCTCGCATGCTTCAGACTACTGGAACTTAGTTGTCTTCTAGGTCAACTTTGTCAATGGAGCAGCAATAGATGAAATACCTTCCACGAATCTTCTGTAATAACCAGCCAAGCCCAAGAAACTTCTAATCTCAGTTGGGGTTGTGGATCTAGGCCAATTCTTCACAGCCTCAATCTTTTGAGAATCCACATTGATCCCCTCACTGGAAACGATGTGACCAAGAAAGCCACTGAATCTAGCAAGAATTAACACTTGGAAAACTTAGCATACAACTTATGGTCTCTAAGTGTCTGAATCAGGATCCTGAGATAGGTGGAATGCTCACCCTCACTTCGGAAATAGATCAAAATATCATCAATAAAGACAATCATAAACATATTAAGGTACTACTCAAACACCATATTCATGAGGTCCATAAAATCTGCAGGAGTGTTAGTAAAGCCAAAGGACATGACTAGAAATTCAAAGTGGCAATATCGAGTTTTGAAAGCTACTTTCGGAATATCACATTCTCTGACCTTTAGCTGATGTTAGCCAAACTTGAGATCTATTTTAGAAAAAACACCTAGTACCCTGTAGTTGATCGAACAAGTCATCTATCCTGGGAAGAGGATACTTATTGTTTATGGTTAACTTGTTCAGCTGCCGATAATCAATGCACATACGAATAGAACCATCCTTTTTACGCACGACTAAGAAAGGGGCACTCCAAGGGGAGACACTTGGTCTAATGAACCCCTTATCAAGGAGATCTTTTAACTGCTCCTTCAACTATTTCGACTCTGTAGGAGTCATTCTATATGGAGAAATGGAGATAGGCTGAGTGTCAGTAAGAACATCAATCCCAAAGTCTATTTCTCTATCAGGAGGGATTCCATGGAGATCTTCAAGGAAAAATTCTAGATATTCATTAACAACAAAAACTGACTGGAGTAGTGAAACTTCTATTTTGGGATCCTTGATCGAGACTAGGTGATAGATATACCCCTTACAAATCATTTTGCGAGCCTTAAGATAAGATATGAATTTTTCTTTAGGCACAACTGGGCTACCCTTCCACACCAAAACTGGATCATCGGGAAACTGGAATGTCACTACCCTTGTTTTACAGTCAACCATGGCATAGCACGAGTATAACCAGTTCATACCCAAAATGACGTCAAAGTCCACCATATCCAACTCAACTAAGCCAACTATGGTGTCTCTATGGAGTATAGTTACTATACAATTTCTATAATGTTTCCTAGCAATAATAAATTCACCAATTGGAGTAGAAATAAAGAAAGGCTCGAGAATTTGTTCAGGGCTGATACCAAATTTCAAGGAAATATAAGGGCTTACAAAGGATAAAGTGGCACTAAGATCAAGTAATACATAAACATCATGAGGGAAAACTTGTAGCATACCAGTAACAATATCATGAGAAGCTTCCAAATCCTGATGATTGCCCAAAGCATACAAATTATTATGAGTTCCACTGGTTCCCGAAGTAGTACCTCGACCCGTTAGGGCATCCGAAGCAGAAGATTGGGCTCTATTGCCCCCATTTCCCTTCCTTGCTGATGGGCAGTCCACCTGAATATGGCTCGGCTTACCACATCCATAACACACACCCTTGCCAAAACGTCATTCTCTCGGGTGCTTCTTCCCACAAGTGATACACAGATGATATGATGAAACCACGAAATACCATTTCATTAACATTGAGAATTTTGAACTCTAAAATTCTGATTGGTCTAAACTCAATGGTCGGTTTTAGGCCTGGGTGAAGGCGCACTAGCCAAAGATGGAGCAGGTCCAAATAACCCTTTGTGAAAGAAAGTCCTGTTTCCATTTCCTGACTACTACCGATTAGATTCATTACCTATGGACTTTGCCCTCTTGTTTGAAATTCCTCTCTATCCTTCTATTTTTCCTCCTTAACTTACTGAGCATTCACCATTAATCGACCTATATCCATATCACTTACCAGTAATGCCGCCCTGCACTCCTTGTTTAGATGTCTTGCAACTCTGCACACAAATTTTAACATCCTAGCCCTCATTGTTGACACCACCTCTAGAGCATATCGTGACAACTGAGTGAATTTGAATTTTTATTCTCGCACAGTCATCTTTCCTTGTTTCAAGTTCACACACTTCTCCACTTTGGCCTCTTTTATCTCCTGTGGAAAAAAAATGGTCAATAAATGCCTCTATGAAGTCATTCCATTTTGCATGAGGAGCCCCTTCACCACGAGACAACTCCCACTGTTCATATCAGATACTAGAAACATATCTGTTTCACTAGTATGCATAACCCTCAGAATCTTCTGAATAAATTTTTAGGACTCTCATCAACCCTGGACCCTGTAAACACTAGTGGATTCATCTGAAGAACTCGCGAATTTTGGAGGTGTTGGAGGAGTCATGAGAATTGGAGCCTGTAGGACCTGAACGACTAGTCTGACATGCTGCAATCTATGTGAGCATCTGAATGGCTTATCTGAACTCATCATTAGTAACATTAGTGCCTGGAGGCTGAATAGATTATCTGAGACCCCTCAAAGGAACTGTTGACACATGTGGAGACTCGGTACTAGCATTTTGGCCAGAAGCATGGACCTCATTCCTAGTCTGCATCACATGGTTTGGAGGCACTACTGTAGGATTGGTCCCAGTAGGTATCCTAGTATTGGTAGAGATTCTCTGGCTAGTCGTTGTTTTTAGAGGCATGATCTGAAACAAGCGATAAGTATGGATTAGAATAATTTCATAAAGTTAAAATGTATCGCATGGAATAGAGTATGAAAGATTAAGAAACAATTCTTAAATGCGATGTAGCCTCCTGATTCTAAGTGTGGCGCGCTTCACACCCATAATTAGGACTCTACCATACACGGCTTCACAGACTCCCTAGGACACTTGAACTCTGTGCTCTGATACCAATTTTGTCACGCCCCAAGCCGAAACCTTGGACGTGGCACGCACCCGACACTATTGCTAGTACGAGTGAACGTTTCGGCATGTCACATAAGCATAAAACTGAACAAAGTGGAAGACAGTATGAAGATAACCCGACCCCTTAAAAGAGGAAAGTCTTCATCACAATACATTTAGACTACATAAATGTATTAAACTGAAAGTTATAAACCCATATTCTAGAAAACAAGATTGATTGTTTGACATCTGACAAATTCTGTGAAGTCTCTACTAAATGATAGAAATCTGACGGGACAAGACCCCAGTATACCCTTAATACTAAAATAAACATAAAAAAACTAATACGTCTAACTTTCCCCTGGTAGGAAGGAGGCTCACCAATAGCAGAAGAGAGGGATCCTAGTGATGTGTCTGGTCACGAACCTGAGAGCCTGAAGCTAGTTCATTAAACAATGTAGCGCCAAAGACGATCAATACATGGAATGTATTGGTATGCAAAACCAAAAAAAAAAAAGAGGAACCAATAAATCAATAAAATATAATAACACAAGTTGAAGTCGTATTTGTCAACGTAAAGTGAGTTAAACTTCTTATTTATTTATGGGAGCAAGTGGTGAACCAATATAAACCACCATGTGAGTGCATGGAGTGTGATCTCGGCCCGATCAGCTAAGACATCCTATACCTTGATGGGCATAGGACATGACATGACATGATTTGCTAGCAAGGATCCATAATTATCTCTTTTTGGGACACATGAATAAAAACAAGAGTTATCCGTCTTGCGGAAGGATCTCTATCCTACATCGGCAAACGTAGTTTAGGGCATTGGTCATTTAGACTTATACCTTCTCGGTCAACCAGATAACTCCCTTAATCTCATACTGAAAGATAATTATTTTACTGATCATTCACCTTAAAAAAAATTAGCCTTATCGGTTCATGTTCGTGCTTTAGCCTTATTAGGCTTATGTCATAGGTTTGCCACTTTAGGGCTCATATCAAAGATTCAACCATGCTACACTCATAATCTATGATCTAATATAGTTAATTAGCATTTTTGGAGAATAAAAATAGTAGGATCTTGATACACTACTTCAACATCTCATGTCCCAGCTACATTAGCACTTTGTGACACTAAAAGCAAATTGAGATGGTTTTAGCAAGGTTCGCCATTCATATCAAGTAGTTGGAGTTTTCAGCGTGATTCCTTGGCAAATAATTTAGATTCAAACACTGTAGTTCACAAGATATAAAGCAGAAAACTAATCGCAAAGACCATAAGCAAAACAATATGTCCTCTAACTAGTTCCCAGATAGATGAAAATTCCAATAGAATAAGTGTTTAGTTGCTGCCAAATTCCAACTGTTTTTAACAGATGGTATGCAAACTTTATAGATTTCATAAATTTCATGTTGTACAGCAGTCACAAATCTGGCAGAAATTCACAGAATTATGTAATTCACAACACTTATCAGATATTCATGAACTAGAGAGTCGTTTCCAGATTTCTAGCAACCTGTGAAAAAGAATGCTATTAATTGATAAAGGCGGAAAATTTCCTTCAATCCTAGACCTATTGAGAGTAATTCAAATTAGAGGGTAATAAAACTTGAAGAAATAGATAAGAGAGGTAGTTCTACATACCAGATTGAAAGGAAGGGTGTTTTTTTAATCGTTTGGGGTTAAACCAAAAAAGGAAAACACGAGATTGCCCCTAAGGGAGTCAATAGCCAATGGGGCTGCCTATTTGGCTTGTTTCTCGTCTTAAACTTAAAGTGTGGGTGTAACATATACCCTCCAATTCTCATGGTGGGGTTGTGAATTGCTAGTAATTACATGATGCAATTACAAATTTATTACTTTTTAATTTATTGTTTTTATTTTTATTTTTAATTTATTTTTAGTTCTATTATTTAAAATTCTTTTTTATTTTTTATATTCTAACATTTTTTAATTCTATATTATTTATATTTCATTTCCTTCTCATTCTAAACATTTACTTTTTTGTGATTTCATGTGATTTATCATATTGTTTATTTTATTTATTCTATGTTTATTTTTTTCATTAGCATAATTTTGTTAGTATTTTAGTTTTTAAATTAAAGTAGAATTTATTCTTGAATATGGTTATAGATTTACGTTTTTCTATTCTTCAAATCATATTTATGTACGTTATGTTAAAATTTGACATAAAAGTATTATAATATCTTTTTTATTTTGAATTTAGACTTGTGTTACATTTTCAGTTTCATTTATTTTAGTAGTATTGACTTGATATTTCACATTGCATCATTTATTTTTTAGTTAGACTTGATATATTATCTTTTTGTCAAATATTCTCATAGTTTATGACATTATATTTATAATGTTAATCTTTTTTCGTCAAACATGTATTTTATGATGTACAAATCTTATATTTTTAGTTTTTATTATTAATTAAAATATACTAATTTAAAAAAAATAAAAATTCATCATATTAGTGAAGACATATGTTTGTTGATTAATATATTTTTAAAAGTCAATATATATCTTAAATATTTAATTTTATATTGTTTATAAAGGCCTTATTGTTAAATATAGATTTTTTAGATAATTAACTTTTATTTTTTAAATTTAATATATCGTTATGATTACACTAGTGTAACCAAACATGACATTTGTAATTACACAGTGTCAAACAAACAAGTCAATATAATTACTAAGCTGTGTAATTACTAGACTAGTAGTTACTACCCTAGTAATTACACCAGTTCCAATTATTAGATGACTTTCCAAACCGACTCTTAGTGAAAATTATAATTTCATCCACTAGATATGAGAAGGACCACGATCTTATTTAGTGATGAATGAGGGATCCAATGTGTGTTAGATCTTTCCAAGGTTTTTATTTTAGTTGTGGGTTTGTTATTTTAGTTGTTACATGGGCAGAATCCTGGCAACCTTTGAGGTAGCTAGTCATGTCAAGTGAGCATGGTTGGCCCGTTGTGATCCTAATTGGATACAGTAGGAGTGGTCTAGTGCCCTTTACAACCCTTTTTTTTTCAAATCCTAATATTTTGTATATGTGATTTTGTCTGTGAAATAGAGTCTTTCGCTGGATAAGAAGACGGGAGGTAAATGTATTATGGTCGCAGCACGAAAACTTGGAATTATGTGGGGTGGTACACCAGCGTATTGGGAATGGTTGTCTCACCCGGATGCCAGGTTTTATGCTCTTTCGGTTCCTTTCCATGTATTCTAAATTTTGAAAATAATACTTTATTAAATATTATTACTGAGGGAATGTAATGTTTTTTGTAGATTCTCTGAAGTAGCTAAACTTAAGAGAATTAGTTGGCTTGATATCCGAGGAAAAATTGGAACTCAAATGTTATCAAAAAGAACCAGCTATTGCGCTTATCTAGTGTTCAAACTGGAAGATGGATTTTATGGCCTTATAAATGTTAAGGCAGTTGTTAGATTTGCTGATATAGAGAGTGACCATGAAGTAAAGAAACGAGCTAAAGTTGTTCATTTTTCTGGACAAGGCTCTAGAGCAACGCTATCCTTGATTAGAAGTGATGGGTGGATGGAATTCAAAATGGGAAACTTTTTCAATGATACGGGAGAAGATGGAGATGTTGAAGCGCGATTGATGCAAATAAGGCAAAATTGGAAACACGGCCTCATTGTACAAGGAATTGAGTTTCGTGCAGAATGAAGAAGAAAAGGATCCTCCTCTATGCCTTTCATTTTTGTTTTATTTAGACTCATTTGCCTTTGAATATTTCATATATGTTATTTTCCGAGGAACATATCGAGAAAGAATTATATTTGGTTAGATAATGTGTGGTAGATAAACAAGAATTAGATTTTTTTAAATAAGGTATTGAATGTATTATCAAACATGCTCATGTTGCCATTGTAATTGTTATATATAATGCTCTAAATTGATTTGTCTAGTCAAATTTATGAAATAAATTGTTTATGTGTCTCCCCTGTGAGAGGTCAGGTGATGGTCAATAACTCAAGCAAGAAATATTGAAAAGCGACAGGATTTAAAAGATAAAAGTAAATCCTTCATTTTAGATGATATTCAAAGTGAATCAGTTGGAAAAAAAAGTGTAGCTGACTTCGTCAGCGATTTCACAGGTATTCAACTCCACCGCAGAACCAGGCGTTATTTGGAACAAAATTGTTGGATGATTATGAAGATACTATGTCGAGATATGTTTCCCCGCGAGCTTGCTCCTCTGAAAAGGAGCTTTAATTTAGTCTTTGTGACTCTTGTGTGCTAATTGATGAAGGTAACTAATGTGCATTCCATTCCAATCTAACATTTTTTAAAAAAATTTCAAACATATTTTATGGTATGGAATGGGGACTAAAACACAATCACACGCAGAGGCACGAGTAAGGGGTTGAAGCTTATTAGGGACTTAGTGTTTGTTGAGTTACTCAAATTTGAAATAAATAATTTGTTTGTATTAGATAAATTTGTTCAAAATTAATAATTTGTTTGTATCAGTTTATTATTTTATAAATAAACCTAGAAAGGTAAAACAAATGAGATGGTTTGGTCATGTTCTACATTGACATCTAGATACTTAACGAGTTCGGTAAAATCTTATTAACATATGATGTTTACACCAAATTGTCTAATTTATCATGGTTAAATCATAAATGATTTAAATATTCATTTTATGAAACCATAGTGAATAGAGATGTTACAAGGTGACAAAGTAGACCTAAAATCATAGTGAAGTTGTCTTGAGACCTACAGATCTAGTGGAAAGTAAGGCACAATAATGGAAGAAAAAAATTCTATATAAGCGATAAAGTTATTTGAGAACTTAAGATTACAATTCATTCTGATTATACGTTTACTTAGGTCCAACGCTTTCTAGGAGACTTAATTTTCCAATCACATGTTTATATGTGGTTTGCTAGAATAGAATTTTTTTCATACTTTTTATTTTTATTTTTATATAATATTGGTCACAATAGACTTCACTGAAGTTTAAATAAGTTTGACTCTTTTAATTAGTTAATCTACAAATAAAAGAATGTAGAAGGGCCTAAAATGCCCCTCAACTATTTGAATTAGTACAAAACTATCATTCATCCACCTTTTGGCCCTACAAATACCCCTAATGTCAATCTTTTGGCTCAAAAATGCCTCGATGTTAACCCTTAAACTCATATAATCTTTATTTTTAATAGCTCCCCTGAATTAAAATCATTAAATATTTATTTATTAAGTTACCTTATTTGATTAAAGCAGTCTCCAATCACAATTGGTCCTTTTTCTCAATTATAAACTTTTGTAAGAATTTTGATATGGAATTTTCTAAGTCCATTGATCCAATGAATTATTTTGAAAGGCTGCCAGAAGGGTGTATTTTTTAAATAATCTGAAAAACAACTTCAACAAATGCAGCAAGATCAAAAAATTTAAAAAAAGAATTCAAATTTGTTGTAGAATCAGATAAAATTTGGGGAAGATTTTTGCCCTCTGATTATCGAATTGATAGATCTAAGTTTCCTCATGTTTGCAACACCCTAAAAGAGCTCTTTTTAGTCTGTCATTCTCTCATTCTACTTCATGGAGGTAAACTGGTAAATTCCATTTTAATTTGATTGTTTTTTATGATGTATTTGTTTTGTAACAATTAGGGGTGTGCATCGGTCTCTGTCGGCTTGGTTTAATGTATTATTGATTCAGTTTACTAGTTTTCGATCTTTGAGTACACTAAACCAATAAGATATATTTTTATCGATTTTTGGTTTATTTGTTTTGGTTTTTAATGGTTCTGTTTTCAATTTAACCGATAAGAAAATGCTTAAAATAAATATATGACATTTCTAACAATTTGACACGACAAGACAATAATGTAACTTTACAAATTCTCATAAAATAGAAACAATAATAATTAATATGAAAAGAACTATACAAGTGTAACACAAAGAGAAATTAAGAGGAATAGGTTCTTACTTAGGGGTAAAATGTGAAGTTTTGAACTTAAAGTCACTGTGAAGTGTGAATTGAAAACTAAAGTACAAATGCACTACTTAATAAGGTATCGAGATTATTATTTAATACTTATGTATGGGTAAATTAGTAAATTGATACAATCTTATTGCGTTATTGGTTTATCCAATAACACAATATTAAAAACCAAAATCGAATCGATAACCCGATAATTTTTTTTATAAAACCATCAAAAACAAATAACCCAATAACCCAATAGCAATAAACCAATAGCATTTTTTCAATTCGATTTATTGGTGAGTTCAATTTTTGCACACCCCTAGTAACAATGGTGCCTAAGTTAGAAAAAAAAAAGTTGGCATATGTTTCTGTTATTTTAACCCATGTCTAAAATTTTGATGATTGAACAAATGTTGGACCTGATTCATGATGAAACTGTGAATTCAGTACAAAAAAGACTACATTTATCCAAAAGCCTGCAAAACCTAATGTGGTTGGTGTGTGGCGGGCCCTTAGCTAACGAAATTATTTTGTATGTTTGTGTTCATCCTATAATATGTCTATACTCACATATCACAAACAAGTTGTTGCAATATAGATTTCACACAAAAAGCAAAAGTCTCTCTCAACAGAATATTACTCAAGAACAATTGAAAAACCTAATAGAGTTGTCGTTGTTCTTAGTTGTTGCTAGGGTTTGTATTTCAATGATTAATCTTTTAAGATCTATTCCTAAGCTATAAAGGAATAAGATCAATTTTCATATTAGAATACAACAAAGATTAACTAGAGTTTTCTATGTTAGGTTCTTGATGTCTAGATCAATTAGAGCTAGTTGGTTTAGTGGGCAATAATGTTATTGATATGTAGTAACTGGCAGTAGAGTTGCTACAGTAAGGGGGGAGGGATTAAAGAATTTTAATTCCTAGGTTACAAGAATTCGTAATTTGAATCTTTGCTCTTTTAGTAGTTAAATGGAGTTGCTTTGAAAATCTAGTGAGTACAAGTCATAGTTTTCTCCTCCATTGGGCAAGGGGTATCCACAAAAAACTATTGTATCTATTTTATTGTGTTGTATGTTTTTTTGCATTTATTTTTTTTCAATGGTCCTGGTCCAATGACTGTTTTTGGACCCATACATTCTAGCAATTGGTATCAGAGTCTAGACTCTGATAACGCTCAACTACACCTCTTATAATTAAAAGTGTAGGCGGTCGCTAACAAGTATAAACCCAACGATGAGATTGTGTTGATCCCACAAGGAGTGATACGGTAAAGAATTCAAGTACAAAGTATTGAAGCGTTCCAATTTCTTGTTGAATGGAAGGAATTAACACGCAACATAATGTAAATCTATAGGTTTCAATTATCAATATCAAGAGAGTTTGGTAACCAATTGTTAATAGAAACAAATAGTACGGAGTTTGAACAAGTATAAAGAGGACCTTAGGAGAGTGTGAGTAATCGAACACTAATTTTGTTTAATGGGTAATTAGCAATATCTTTAGGTCGTTGAATTTCAATGGGTAGGATGAGTTTTAAATGTAACAACTATCTTTCAATCAGCTATTACGCTTCGAGTGAGTTCCTTCGAACCTCAACAAGCTTCACAATATAAAACAACCCAATTTCTTAACTTAACACACTTTACCAAGTTGGGTTGTAAAGACATAAGCCAATACAATTATCAATCATTGATTCTACTCTACGCAACTTTCGCAAGCAAACATCGAGAGCTAAATCTAGAACTATATTTGCAACTTCAGTTCATAAATGAAAACATCAACAAATGAATAAAACCATTTCAAAACAATATTAAATATAACAATTAACAATATGTCACGCCCCGAGCCTACACCCCGGACGTTGCTGGCACTCAAGAACCATTGCTGGCCCTAAGCGAACCCTTGGCCTCGCTTACTTACTCAGCGGAAGACATTACTCAAGATAAATATACTTTAAAAGAATAACTGAACTGCTCAATAAATAACTTAAATGTAATAAATAACATTCACCGCCAAAGTGGGAACTCAACTCTCAACTTAACTGAAAAGGGAAAGTAAAGACTCATGAACTAACATCAACTAACTCTGTCTATGAAGCCTCTAAACAACTGAGATAGACTTCGGGAAAAGACCCATGACATCCTAATGAACTAAAATACCGAAAGAAATAAAAAGGATCCTCCGAAAAGTTAGGAGGCTCACCAATTGACTTTGAGTGCTCAACTGGATCAACGATGCACTAGATGTTGACCCTAGTTACATGTGTCTGCATCATAAAATGATGTAGGCCAACTGGCATCAGTACATTGAATGCACGAGTATGCGATTTGGAATGCTAAACATAACATAGGCTTGAAAAGAATCTGAAAGGAACACTTACCTTGGCTTTACTCAACTCACGAACAACTTAACTCAATATAAAGCAATAAAACACATGCAATAGATAGAAAACTTTTAAAATAGTAGAAAACAACTTAGTTCGTTAAAGAAAATGCAATAACAAACTGAACTTTACTCATATAATAAAGTAATACAGTTTATGTGGAGTTTCTCTAACCGACAACCACCAATATGAACCAAAGTGGTGATACAATGTCTTGTCCACGCTGCCAGAACTTTCCTATATATTGCGGTCATATATGACGCTTAACTAAGTGGATCCACTAGTCTATGCTAAAAAACACTTAAGGAATCATCTAAAAAGTATGATCATTTACTACCCATGATGCCTACATGGTTTATGGAGATGTAAGTTATCTGAACTCGAACTCGTCCCCATATCGGTGCTCAATACTACTCCAAAAATACTTAGCTCATATGTTTAAAAACATAAGTTCTTTCTTTGGTTTGAGATAATTACTCAAACCTTAGCTTAAAAGCTCTCTTGGAATCGATGCTCCCTTTCTTACTCAAATGTGAAACTTTTACTCTTTAACTGAAAATTAGCTCAAAGGCTCTTTTGGAAACCAAGGTTTCCTTTCTTCTTTAAATGTGAAAACATTTACTCTTTAACTGAAAACTAGCTCAAAGGCTCTTTTGGAAATCAAGGTTTTCTTTCTTCTTTAAATGAGAAAACATTTTACTCTTTGGGAATACATAGTCCCGATATACTCTTTTGAAGAAATGAACTTCAAACTTTACTCTTTACTCAACTCAAAACTCAAGTCTTAAAACAAAGTTAAAACATTTATAAAAGACTTTTGGAAGAATCTATGAACTTCTCTTGACTTGACTATTAACTTCTCTTGACTTGACTGTTAACTTTCCTTGAATTGAATTATGGATTCAAGGATTGTGATTTGTGATAGGAAAGATCTCATGATGTTTAGGAGTGTTTTTAGATAGTTAATCATGAGAAAACATCAAGAAATCACTGTCTGGAAACAAGTCCACGACGCGGAGATGCATTTAAATATTTGATCACTAAATTTAATTTTGAGACAGAGGAGTTTGCGTCCCTACCGCGATGCGAAGCTGATTTTTGTTCATCGGGGGAGCAAGTCCGTAACGCGGACCTGCGTGCCAAAACGTGCTCAACTTTTTTCCTTCTTCGTTTTCCAGCCCCAATTCGCCTAAACTCGATTATTTTTCACAAATTATTTTTAGACTTAGATACCCAGCATATGCACACAAGATTCTAACTCAAACAACTCAAGGAAACAGCATTATAACCTCAAGGAACTCCTTAATCTCAACTTAACACAAGAACGAATGCCAATTTCAAGAACACCATTTAAGATTTATCATTTTCAACTTTCTAGAACGAACTTCGCTGAAATAAACATGATTGACGCGTTGGTGAACGAACCCAATGCTATGAAAGACTCACATACCTCTTTAGGGATCAACCCTTGTCGAAATCCACAAGCTAAACCTTCAAGAATGACGAACTTTGCTCTTTACTCCTCTTGTGTTTTTTCTCCAAAAAACCCTAGAGGAAATTTCCAATTGTCTAAACTGAACCAATTCAGTTTAGACCTCAATTTAATTGCTAAAAACGAATTAACTTAATTGGGTATGAAAAAGACCATAATGCCCTTCAATAATCCGTATTAGACTCTCTTTAATCGAATAGTCCAACTTCAAATAGGCATATCTCACTCATACAAATTCAGAATCGTGCAAACTCAGCGGCGTTAGAAAGATTATTCCAAAATATTTACTACGATATCTGGAAGCACACCTAACTTATCTTGAGATAGGAGTTATGATCATTTGAAGTTGACAAAAAACTCAACTTAACACACTTAACAAATTTTTCCAGATGTTATATTTTTTCCAAAAATGACTATTTCCAAATTTTAACTTCTTTCTAGTTCTTTCAAATAGCGAGATGTTACAATATCTCCCCCTTGAAAACATTCATCCTCGAAGGAGATTACTCTTACTAGGCTAATGGTTTAACATGTAACATTCAGCTCAACCACCCAACAAGCAATGCCATTACAGCACGCTAACTTATAAATTAAAGAGTACTAAGAAGACAATTAATACCTTGGTCTGAAATTTCTCTAGTTTTAAAGAGATGTGGATATCTCTTCTTCATATCTTCCTCAGTTTCTCAAGTAGCTTCCTCAACAAACTGGTTCCTCCAAAGAACTTTGACTGATGCTACTTCCTTAGTCCTCAACTTGCGAACTTGGCGATCTAGAATCTAAACCGGAATCTCTTCATAGGAGAAGTTATCCTTGATACCAATATCTTCAGTTGGTATTATAAGTGAAGGATCTCCCATGCACTTCTTCAACATGGAAATATAAAATACCGGATGAACCGTTGCAATCTCTTGTGGTAGCTCCATCTCATAAGCTACATTACCAACCCTTTTGAATATCGGATAAGGACCAACATACCGGGTACTAAGCTTCTCTTTATTACCAAATCTCATAACACCCTTCATGGGTGAAACTTTCAAGTAAACCCAATCATCTACTTCAAACTCTAACTCCCTTCTCCTAACATCAGTGTAGGATTTCTGACGACTCTGCGTTGTTTTCAACCTTTCTTGAATCACTTTCACTTTCTCCATAGCTTGATGAACTAAGTCTGGTCCTATCAACCCAACTTCACCAACTTCAAACCATCCAATAGGAGATCTGCATCTTCTCCCATAAAGAGCTTCATAAGTAGCCATTTGGATGCTAGAGTGGTAACTATTGTTGTAAGTGAACTCAACGAGAGGTAGGTGATCATCCCAATTACCTTTGAAATCAATCACACAATCTACCTTGATACCTCAAAACACCATCTCCCCTTGTTCAAAAGCCATCACTTTTTTCTTATGAATACTTGCCTTTAATTCAAGAAAATTATGATCTTGGTCTTGCTTTTCTTTCACTTCTGACACTAATGATGATTCAACCTCATTCATCACCACTGCTCCTCCTTCTGTGGAATTCATTAATCAAACTCCCAATCGTGAAAGTTTATGCACATCTCTTCCTAGCTCTTTCTTATCTTCCTCAAAATGGGTGGTACTACCCATAGACAACTTACTCAAGGCATCAGCAACAACATTAGCCTTACATGGTGATAAAGAATACTCATGTCATAATCCTTGAGTAATTCTAACCACCTCATTTGTTTGAGATTAAGTTCTTTATGACTAAACATATACTGAAGGATGTTGTGATCAATGAACACATCCACATGAACACCATAAAGATAATGGCGCCATATTTTTAAAAAAACATACCACAGCAACCAACTCTAAGTCATGGTTTGGGTAATTGTTCACATGAACTTTCAACTGTCTGGAGGCATAGGCTATAACTTTGCCATTCTACATCAATACACAACCCAAACCAACTCTAGATGCATCACAATACACAACAAAACCTTGAGTACCTTCTGGTAAGGTCAATACTGGGGTAGAAGTAAACCTTTTGTTTTCAATTCCTGAAAGCTTTTCTCACAAACTTCAGACCATTGAAACTTAGCTGTCTTCTAAGTCAACTTGGTCAAAGGGGATGAAATAGATGACAACCCCTTTACGAACCTTCTATAATAGTTAGCCAAACCCAAGAAAATCCTAATATCAGTTGGAGATGTGGGTCTAGGCCAATTCTGAACTGTCTCTATTTTCAGAATATCAACTTTAATTCCCTCTCCAAACACAATGTGACCTAAGAATTCCACAGACTCAAGCCAAAACTCAAACTTAGAGAACTTGGCATACAACTCTCTATCCTTTAGAGTTTGGAGAACTATTCTAAGATGACTAGTGTGATCTTCTTCATTCCCCGAATAGATTAGTATATCATCAATGAAGACGATAACAAACATTTCTAAATAAGGCTTGAATACTCTATTCATAAGGTCAATGAATGTTGCAGGTGTATTGGTCAAACAAAAGTGCATAACCAGGAACTCATAATGACCATAACGGGTCCTGAAAGCTATCTTTGGAATATCACATTCCCTTACTCTTAACTGATGGAAGCCTGATCTGAGGTCTATCTTAGAGAAACAAGTGGCACCCTAAAGTTGATCAAAAAGATCATCAATCCTTGGAAGAGGATATTTATTCTTGATGGTAACCTTGTTCAATTGACGGTAATCTATACACATCCTAAGGGAACCATCTTTCTTTCTCACAAACAAGACCGGAGTTCCCCAAGGTGAGACACTTGGCCAAATGAAACCTTTTTCTAGGAGATCATTCAACTGCTCTTTAAGCTCTTTCAACTCTGCTGGTGCCATTATATATGGTGGAATAGATATAGGATGAGTATCTAGAAGAATGTCTATACCGAAGTCTATTTCTCTCTCAGGAGGGACTCCGGGAAGATCATCAGGAAACACTTCTGGAAACTCTCTTAGTACTGAAACTGACTGAATAAGAGGTATCTCAACACTAGAGTCATTAACTCAGACTAAGTTATAGACACACCCCTTGGAAACTAACTTTCTTGCCTTAAGGTACGAAACGCCCTTAGGCACTGCTGAACTACTTTTCCACTCTAAGACTAGCTCATTTGGAAATTGAAACTTGACAACTCGAGTTCTACAATCAACTGAGGCATAACAGGCAGAAGCCAGTCCATACCAATAATGACATAAAAATCTACCATGTCTAATTCAACTGAATTAGCCATGGTGTTCTTGTGATTGACGGAAATGAGACAATCACGATAGACTCTTTCTGCTAGAATAGACTCACCAACGGGTGTAGAAACACTGAAGGGATCACTAAGTTGCTCAGGAATAACATCAAAATTCTTAGCAACATAAGGAGCTACGAAGGATATACTCGCTCCTAGGTTTAGCAAAGCATAAACATTAAAGTTAAAAACTTGGATCATACCAGCGACAACATTTGGCGAATCTTCTTGCTTTTGCCGACTAGTAATAGCATAAAGATGGTTTCCTTCTCTGCCCTCCCCTGAAGTAACTTCTCTAGATGGAGCTCTATCTGGCGGAGCAACTGAAGAAGACTTGGCTCTATCGCGCTGATTCTCATTACCTTGTTGATTGTTAGGACACTCTTTCATAAAGTGACCCTCTTGTCCACACTTGAAACAACCTGTGGAGCCATCGCAACTCTTACCTGGGTGGGTTCTACCACACTTAGCACATGCAGAAGCCCAGTTACCTCCTTGTGCCACACTACACTAAGATTGGGTAGGTCTAGCCCTGAAATGCTATGAATTCTGACTATTGTACTCACCTTTATTTCTGGGTGCAGGTGCACTAGCAGATGATGGAGCAGGTCCCTTTTGCTTATGTTGGAAAGAAGACCGGTTCACACTACTCTTTTTCTGCCCGGATTCATTCCCTGATGTCTTAGCCCTCTTATTCTTAAACTCTTTTATATCCCTCAACTTGTCCTCCTCAACTTGTTGCCCATGGATCATTAGCCTTCTCCTTTTAACATCACTTCACTACTAAAAGACTTCTGAAAAGATATCTCCCATACTTTTTGGGACTCATTACTATCTTATTCTCAAACATTTGGCTTGATTTCTCAAATCGGCATCTCCCCCTTAGGTCTAAAGCTGACACTTGAACCTGTGAAGCTTGGAGGATTCATCTTTAAGAACTCATGAACTCTAGAAGTATCAACCCCTTCCTGATGATTTTCTCTACGTTGCCCAGCTTGGTTGGTCACAACTTGGCTCAACAGCTGAATGGCCTCACGGAACTCAGCATTGGTGACCTCTCCTTGGGGTTGCACTTTTGGTGCATTAGGTACCCCTTTTTCCTATGGTTCAACATTCCTTCTAGCAAGATGACCTATAACAGCTCTTCGTGGAGGTATGATCTGAAAGACACGCACAAGCATGAATTGGAAGAAACTTAATAGAGATTAACTCTATCGCACAAAATTAATGTGAAAGAAGTAAGATAGTTCCTAAATGTTGTAACCTCCTAATTATAAATGTGGCACGCTTCACACTGATAACTAGGACTCTATTAACATGGCTTCATAGAATCCCTAGGACTCTTGAACTCTGGGCTCTGATACCAAGTTTGTCACACCCCGAGCCTACACCCCGGACTTGGTTGGCACTCAAGAACCGTTGATAGCCCCAAGCGAACCCTTGGTCGGCTAACTTACTCAGTGAAAGACTTTACTCAAGATAAATATACTTTAAAAGAATAACTGAACTGCTCAATAAATAACTTAGAATGTAATAAATAACATTCACTGCCAAAGTGGCAACTCAAGTCTCAATTTAACTGAAAAGGGAAAGTAAAGACTCATGAACTAACATCAACTAACTCTGTCTATGAAGCATCTAAAAAACTGAGATAGACATTGGGACATGACCCACAACATCCTAATGAGCTAAAATACTGAAAGCAATAAAATGGGTCCTCCTGAAAACTAGGAGGCTCACCAACTGACTTTAACTGCTCAACTGGATCAACTATGTGCTCGATGATAACCCTGGTTACCTATGTCTGCATCATAAAATAATGCAGGCCAACTAGCATTAGTACATTGAATGTAGGAGTATGCGAGTTGGAATGCTAAACATAACATGGGCTTGAAAAAAATCTGAAAGGAACACTTACCTTGGCTTTACTCAACACACGAACAACTTAACTCAATATAAAGCAATAAAACACATGCAATATATAGAAAACTTTTAAAACAGTAGAAAACAACTTAGTTCGTTAAAGAAAATGCAATAAAAAACTGAACTTTACTCATATAATAAAGTAATATAGTTTATGTGGGAGTTTCTCTAACCGACAACCACCACTATAAGCCTAAGTGGTGATACAGTATCATGCCCACGTTGCCAGAACTGTCCTATACTTTGCCGTCATATAGAATGCTTAACTAAGTGGATCCACTAGTCTATGTTAAAAATCACTCAAGGAATCATCTAAAAAGTATGATCATTTACTACCCAAGATGGCTACATGGTTTATGGAGACATCAATTATCTGAACTCAAACTCGTCCCCATATCGGTCCTCAATACTACTCCCAAAATAGTTAGCTCATATATTTAAAAACATAAGTTCTTTCTTTGGATTGAGATAATTACTCAAAACTTAGCTTAAAAGCTCTTTTTGAATCGATGTTCCCTTTCTTGCTCAAATGTGAAACATTTACTCTTTAACTGAAAACTAGCTCATAGGCTCTTTTGGAAATCAAGGTTTCCTTTCGTCTTTAAATGTGAAAACATTTACTCTTTAACTGAAAACTAGCTCAAAGGCTCTTTGGAAATCAAGGTTTCCTTTCTTCTTTAAATGTGAAAACATTTACTCTTTAACTGAAAACTAGCTCAAAGGCTCTTTTGGAAATCAAGGTTTCCTTTCTTCTTTAAATGTGAAAACATTTTACTCTTTGGGAATACATAGTCCCGATATACTCTTTTGAAGAAATAAACTTAAAACTTTACACTTTACTCAACTCAAAACTCAACTCTTAAAACAAAGTTAAAACATTTATAAAAGACTTTTGGAAGACTCTATGAACTTCTCTTGACTCGGCTCTTAACTTCTCTTGACTTGACTCTTAACTTTTCTTGACTTGACTCTTAACTTCTCTTGACCTGACTCTTAACTTCTCTTGACTTGATTCTTAAATTTCCTTGAATTGAATTATGGATTCAAGGATTGTGATTTGTGATACGAAAAATCTCATGATGTTTAGGAGTGTTTTTAGATAGTTAATCATGATAAAAAATCAAGAAATCATTGTCTGGAAACAAGTCTGCGACGTGGATATGCATTTAAATATTTGATTGCGAAATTTAATTTTGAGATAGAGGAGTTTGCACCCCTACCACGATGCGGAGCTGATTTTTGTTCACTGGGGGAGCAAGTCTGCGACGTGGACTTGCGTGCCAAAACCTGCTTGACTTTTTCCTCTTCGTTTTCCAGCCCCAATTCCCCTAAACTTGACTATTTTTCTCAAATTCTTTTTAGATTCAGATACCAAGCAAATGCACACAATATTCTAACTCAAACATCTCAAGGAAACAGCAGTATAACTTCAACGAACTCTTTAATATCAACTTAACTCAAGAACGAAGGTCAATTTCAAGAACACCATCTAAGATTCATTAACTTTCAACTTTCTAGAACGAAGTTCACTGAAATAAACATGGTTGGCGCGTGGGTAAACGAACCCAACGCTGTGAAAGACTCACATACCTCTTTAGGGATCAACCCTTGTCGAAATCCACAAGCTAAACCTTCAAGAACGACGAACTTTGCTCTTTCTCCGCTTTTCTCCTCTTGCGTTCTTTCTCCGAAAAAAACCTAGCGTAAATTTCCAATTGTCTAAACTGAACCAATTCAGTTTAGACCCCAATTTCATTGTTAAAAACGAATTAACTTAATTGGGTATGAAAAAGATCATAATGCCCTTCAGTAATCCGGATTAAACTCTCCTTAATCGAACAACCCAACTTCAAATGGGCATATCTCACTCATACGAACTTTGAATCGCGCAAAATTGGCGGCGTTGAAAAGATTATTCCAAGGTCTTTCCTACGATATCTGGAAGCACACCTAAATCATCTTGAGCTAGGAGTTATGGTCATTTTAAGTTGACCAAAAACTTAACTTAACACGCTTAACAAATTTTCCAGATTTTATATTCTTTCCAAAAATGACTATTTCCAAATTTTAACTTCTTTCTAGTTCTTTCAAATAGCGAGATGTTACACCTACACCCTGGGCGGGACAGACACTCGAGAACCATTGTTGGCTCCAAGAGAACCTTTGGCCTGGCTTACTTACTCAGCGGAAGACTTAAATAACAGGAAATAGTCTCAAAGGACAACTCATGCAATATCTTTAAGAAATATTAAACTAGCCAAAATGGCAACTCAAGTCTTAACGTATACAACTGAAAACGAAAAGACTAAATAACTATAACTACTCATTTATGAAGCCTCTAAAACAAAAAGGGGTGTTGGGACAAGATCCCCGATCATCCTAACAACTGAAATACTAAAGCAATGTAAAAGGAGTCCTCTGAAAAGCAAGGAGGCTCACCAACTGACTCTGAGTGCTCAACTGGATCAATGAGGTGCTGGATGTTGATCCTGGTTACTTGTGTCTACATCATAAAATTGTGTAGGCCAAATGGTAGCAGTACATTGAATGTACGAGTATGCGATTGCAATGCTAAACAAGACATAAGCTTGAAAGGAATCTGAAAAGAACACTTACCTTGGCTTTACTCAACTCATGAATAAGTCAACTCAAATGCAAAGTAAAACAACAATAAAGATGCAGTTTATACAAAGCATTTAAAACAGTAGATGACAACTCAATGTATTAGGGAAATACAAAAGCAACTCAAGTTACATATAAAGTAATATAACATTGTGGGAGTTTCTCTAACCGACAACCATCAATATGAGCCTAAGTGATGATACAATGTCTCTCCCACGCTGCCAGAACTGTCTTATACCTTGCTGTGATATAGAACACCTTAACTAAGTGGATCCATTAGTCTATACTAAAAAGCACTAAGGAATCACCTAAAAAGTATGATCCTTTCTACCAATATTGGTGCTCAATACTACTCCCAAAATATACTCAAATCATATGTTTTATAAAACAAAACTCTTTCTCTGATTTGAGATAATTACTTAAAACTAGCTCAAGGCTCTCTTGGAAATCGGTGTTTCCTTGCTTGTTTAAATGTGAAAACATTTCAACTCTTGGGAATACTTAGTTCCCGTATAATCTTTATAGAAATGAAATTTACTCTTAATCTTTACTAAACTCTAAACTCAAGCCTTAAAACAAGTTAAAACGTTTGTAAAAGACTTTTGAAAAACTCTATGAACTTCTCTTGACATGACTCTTAACTTCTCTTGACTTAACTCTTAACTTTTCTTGAATTGAAGTATAAATTCTAGGCTCATGATCTAATGTTAATGATAATTTCATGATGTTTAGACGTACCTTAGAGTGTATAAATCGACTATAAAACATAGGTACGTTGCTAGGGAACTACTACAGAAAGAAGTGGGAAAAGGTGGAAGAATTGGTGTCCTTGGCGCTCTGAGAGGCGCGGAGAGCCAGAGGGTGAATTTCAGGGGCTGGGTTGGGGCGCTCTAGTTGGAATGGCGCCCCATAGCCCAAACTTCAGAGCCCCTATTGGGGTGCTCTGGCTAGGGCGGAGCCCCACGCCCCTGCCCAGGTAAACTCTGACTTTTCTCCTTCGTTTTTCAACTCTAAACCCTCTAATTTCACTTGATTCTTTCCCCAAAAACATAGAATCGACTATATCCTCAAAATACATAATATTCTACTCAAAATTACACCTAAAATTATGAATCAAACTCAAGAAACTTCAACAACAAGAACCCACAAGATTCAAACGATTTATCATGAAGAACTCATAAAATTTGCTTTCAAAACTACACAATTTTGCGAAATTGAATCATGATTGGTGCGTGGGTGAACTAACCCAATGCTATGTGATTTCACATACCACGTAGGATTGAATCCTTGGTGAAATCCACAACCAAAATTGCACAATCTTGACGAATCTTGACTTTTCTTCTCCTTTCTCCTCTCTTCTCTTTTCTCCAATCCCTAGAGTGAATTTCCAATTGTTTCAACTGATCTAATTCTGATTAAACCCCAATTAAACTCCTAAAAAATAAATAAAATAATTGGGTAAGGAAAAGACCAAACTACCCTTCCAAAATCCGGATTAGACTTTCCTTATTTGAACAGCCCAACTTCAAATGGGAATATCTCACTCATACGAACTCGGAATTGTACAAACTTGGCGGCGTTGGAAATATAATTCCAAGATATTCCCTACGGTATCTGGAAGCACACATAACTCATCCTGATTTAGGAGTTCTGGTCATTTGAAGTTGCCCCAAAACTCAACTTAGCTTAACTTAACAAATTTCCATATTTTTCATTTTTTCCTAAAATGACTCTTTCCAATTCTAACTCTTTCTAGTTCTTTCAAATAACGAGATGTTATAATATCTCCCCCTTGGGAACATTCGTCCTCAAATGAGATTACTCTTATTAAGCTAAGGGTACAACAACTAACATTCAGGTAAAACACCCAACAATCAAATCTAACACATCAAGTATATAAATTAAAGAGTAATAAGAAGATAATTAGTACCTTGGTATAGAATTTCTCCGGGCTCAAAGAGATGTGGATATCACTTCTTCATATCCTCCTCAGCTTCCCAAATAGCTTCTTCAACAAACTGGTTCCTCCAAATGACTTTGACTGATGCTACTTCCTAAGTCCTCAACTTGCGAACTTGGCGATCTAGGATTTGAACAAGAATCTCCTCATAAGATATGCTATCATTGATACCAATATCATCAGTTGGTATGATAAGTTAAGGATATCCCATGCACTTCTTCAACATAGAAATATGAAATATCCGGATGAACCGCTGCTAACTCTTGAGGTAGCTCTAACTAATAAGCTACATTACCAACCCTTTTGGATATTTTGTAAGGGCCAATATACTGGGGACTAAGCTTCCCCTTTTTACAAAATCTCATAACACCCTTCATGGGTGAAACTTTCAAGTATACCCAATCATCTACTTCAAACTCTAACTCCCTTCTCCTAACATCAGTGTAGGATTTCTGACGACTCTGCGCTGTTTTCAACCTCTCTTGAATGACTTTCACCTTCTCCATAGCTTGATGAACTAAGTCTAGTCCTATCAACCCAACCTCACCAACTTCAAAATATCCAATAGGAGATCTGCATCTTCTCTCATAAAGAGCTTCATAAGAAGCCATTTGGATGCTATAGTGGTAATTATTATTTTAAGTGACCTCAATGAGAGGTAGGTGATCATTCCAATTCCCCATGAAATCAATCTCGCATGCCCTCAACATATCTTCTAAAGTCTGAATAGTGCACTCTGCTTGACCATTTGTCTGAGGATAAAAGGTAGTACTTAGGTTCACCTTTGAACCCAAGCCTTTCTGAAAAGATTTCAAAAACTGTGCAGTAAATTGTGCACCTCTGTCTGAAATAATCGAAATTGGCACCCCATGAAGTCTGACTACCTCTTGGATTTACAACTTGGCATAGTCCCCTGTTGTATGGGTAGTCTTTACCGACAAAAAGTGGGCTGATTTTGTCATTCTATCAACAATCACCCAAATAGAATCATGTTGCTTGCAAGACCGTGGTAAACCTGTGAAGAAGTCTATATTGATCATCTCCCACTTTCATTTCGGAAGTTCTATATTCTGAGCCATACCATCAGGCTTTTGATGCTCTACCTTAACTTATTTGCAATTCGGACACTTAGCAACAAACTCTGCAATGCCCTTCTTCATACTACTCCACCAATAAACTTCTCTCAAGTCTGATACATCTTTATGAAACCAAAATGAATGGAATATCTAGAGATATGAGTTTCCTCCATGATCCTTTCTTGGAGTTCATCCACCCTTGGTACACACAACCTACCTTGATACCTCAATACACCATCTTCCCCTTGTTCAAAAGCCAATACTTTTTGCTTATGAATATTTGCCTTCAATTCAAGCAAACTAGGGTCTTGGTCTTGCTTTTCTTTTACTATTGACACTAATGATGATTCAGCCCCATTCATAACCACTACTCTTCCTTCTGTGGTTCCATTAGTTGAACTCCCAATCGGGAAAGTCTCTGCACATCTCTGGCTAGATCTTTCTTATCGTTCTCAAAATGAGCGGTACTACCCATAGACAACCTGCTCAAGGCATCAGCAAAAACATTAGCCTTACCTGGGTGGTAAAGAATACTCCATGTCATAATCCTTGAGTAATTCTAACCACCTCCTTTGTCTAAGATTGAGCTCTTTCTGACTAAACACATACTGAATACTCTTATGATCGGTGAACACATCCACATGAACACCATAAAGTTAATGGCGCCATATTTTCAACGCAAATACTACGGCAGTCAATTCTAAATCATGGGTTGGGTAATTCTTCTCATGAACTTTCAACTGTCTTGAGGCATAAGTTATAACTTTGTCATTCTGCATTAATACACAACCCAAACCAATTCTAGACGCATCAAAATATACAACAAAGCCTTGCGTGCCTTCTGGTAAGGTCAATACTGGGGCAGTAATCAACCTCTTTTTCAATTCCTGAAAGCTTTTCTCACAAGCTTCAGACCATTAAAACTTCACTATTTTCTAAGTTAACATGGTCAATGGGAATGAAATAGATGAGAACCCTTCTATGAACCTTCTATAATAGCCAGCCAAACCCAAGAAACTACTAATATCAGTTGGAGACGTGGGTCTGGGCTAATTTTGCACTGTCTCTATTTTCTGGGTATCAACTTTAATCCCTCTCTGAACACAATGTGGCCTAAGAATGCCACAGACTCAACCCAAAACTCACACTTAGAGAACTTGGCATATAACTCTCTATCTTTTAAAACTTGGAGGACTACTCTGAGATGACTAGCATGATCTTCTTCATTCTTCGAATAGATTAGTATGTCATCAATGAACACGATAACAAACATATCTAAATAAGGCTTGAATACTCTATTCATAAGGTCCATGAACGCTGCAAGTGCATTGGTCAAACCAAAGGACATAACTAGGAACTCATAATGACCATAACGGGTTCTAAATGTTCTCTTTGGAATATCACATTCCCTTACTCTTAACTGATGGTAGCCTAATATGAGGTCTATCTTAGATAAATAGGTAGCACCCATAAGTTGATCGAAGAGATCATCAATCCTCAGAAGAGGATACCTATTCTTGATGGTAACCTTGTTCAACTGATGGTAATATATACACATCATAAGGGAACCATCCTTCTTCCTCAAAAATAAGACCGGAGCGCCCCAAGGTGAGACACTTGGTCGAATAAAGCCCTTATCAAGGAGATCTTTCAACTGCTCCTTCAACTCTTTTAAGTCTGTTGGTGCCATTCTATATGGCAGAATAGATATAGGATGAGTATCTGGGAGAATATCTATACCAAAGTCTATCTCTCTCTCAAGAGGGACTCTGGGTAGATCATCTGGAAAGACATCTGGAAACTCACACACAACTGGAACTGACTAAATAGGAGGACTCGTACTAAGTGATAGACATATCCCTTGGAAACTAACTTTCTCGCCTTAAGGTATGAAATAAAATGACCCTTAGGCACTACTGAACTGCTACTCCACTCTATAACTAGCTCATTAGGAATTTGGAACCTAAAAACTCGAGTTCTACAATCAATGGAGGCATAACAGGCATGTAGCCAGTCCATACCTAGAATGACATCAAAATCCACCATGTATAACTCAACTAAATCATCCATGGTGTTCTTGTGATTGATGGAAATGACACGATCATGATATACTCGCTCAGCTAGAATAGACTCCCCAAATGGGCATATCTCACTCATACGAACTCGAAATCGCAGAAACTTTGTGGCATTGGATAGAAAATTCCTAACATATTTCCTACGGTATCTAGAAGAACACCTAACTCATAATGATCTAGGAGTTATGATCGTTTGAAGTTGACCAAAAACTCAACTTAGCTTCACTTAACAAATTTCCAAATTTTTCATTCTTTCCTAAAATAACTCTTTCCAATTCTAACTCTTTCTAGTTCTTTCAAATAGCGAGATGTTACACAATCTTATAAGCTAATTTATGTAATAGATTACATAGTCACACCCCTAAGGAGAGGGGGTTTAGCCACACATAACAAAAAGAAAAAAATAGTTACCCAAAAGATATTCCATCGAAATAACAAAATCTCCAATGCTCAATTCCAAAAGTGAGACTAAAATCTTAAAACCGCAATATCCAAACTCAAAACCATCTACAAAAATGTTCAATATCATCAAAGTATTTAAAAATCTCACCAAAAATTTGTAAGACCCTTTTCTCTCTCTTCAAAAGTCAATTTATATGTTTCCAAAAAACTTCCCAAAATTTCATTACGTGAGCTCACTCGGCGAAGTTAGTCGGGATGGCCGAACGACTTAGTGATCCGCCGACAAGAACTTCTTCTAGCCTTTTGGCTGGACTTCTGCACCTAAGTGTTTTGTTCATTTAGGGGAACGGGGTCGGGCTCACCATTCCATTCGGTGCATCGTCGAAGTACTCCCTCAATCGCTGAGTTGGCTTAGTTCATGAGCCAATTCGTTGGACTTTTTGGGGAGTCGCCAGGTGGCTTTTGCAAGCTCCAACCTTTCTTTCTTTTTTAGCTTTTCCAATATTTTCATTTCTTTTCGCATTGTAATGTCATTGCCTTGTTCTTAAGCCTTCATTACTGCACATAAATAAATTAACGTCAGTTATGAACACAAAACAGACATTGAGGAAACTAATTCATTCAATAACAAGCTCTAAATGAGTCAAAATTCCCGACTCATCAACACCCTAACTTAAACTTTTGCTTGCCCTCAAGTAAAACAGAAGATCAATCAGGACAACAGGGATTTCTACAAGTAGTGCTCCTTGAGACTCGTCATGAAAGGGTACACAAGGTTCAATCCAAACATGCAATGTTCAATTGTGCACTCAAAGTTTCCAACTGTGACTCGCCATCATCACATAGAGTTCGTGCTCACAAATACTCACGTCAAATGCAAATTCATGCCCAACAAAAGTATTAAAATTCCCTCACATCAAGAATGATTCCATGCTCTCACCAAGCCAATCAAGGATTACAATTAAGGAATCGAAATCAACTCTCACACTCCCAATGAGAAAAACATTCATGAATTTACCCATAGGCTTGAACGTATTATCCAACCAACCCATCACTTGGCTTATGCAATATCAGAAAGGTCTTTCAAGACTTGTAATTGGGGTGAGAGTAAGGGTATGATCATTTCGGCTTAATGACTCTACCTTCATGAAGCATGGCTCAAGTTTTACTTCTTTTACTTTTCTTTCATTCTTTTCAAATTCACAACTCATCCTTGGCATATTCATCGCACACAAAAATTTTGGTATAGCTTAATGGACACCCTTTTTATTTCCACAACAATGCACAACGGGTACCTTTTCTCTTCCCAATTTTTTTTAATATGGAGGAGTTCCATATTTTTCTTTATCACATGTTCCCAAGGACGAATTTCATAAACTTCTTGCTCGGTTTCTTTCCTCATTCTTACCACACCCCCAACTTAGGATTTTGGCCTAAGTTGGTTATTCAAACAAATCAATGCTTCACGAAGGTTATAGGTGGGAATTAAATACATGGCAATTTCAACAACCGATTTAAACATTTGTGTTCATGTTTCATCCAAAGAAAAGGTTAGGCTCAAATGGTGCCAATATAGGTTTACACACTCACAAGGTGGTCACACAAGGGTATAACGATTAGGTTCACTCTCAAGAGTTCATGCCTAAGATCATTTCCTTCATTCACCAAAGATAGTCAATTGGACTAACGGAGCAAGTTCTAGGTATCATCATGCACACATTTCAATGAGAGTTTGGGTGGTAATAAGAGTAAGGTAGAGAAGTTGTTGACACATGAGAAGAGAGTTTAAATCCTTAGATCTCAGAAAGTTTTTAGAGGGAGAGTGTTTGATCTTGAGATAATGACCAAACCTGGAACGAGAAAGTTGGTCGATGCAGTTGAAATTCAAAGTTGGACTCACATGTTCAAAAATAATGTACCTATGGTACATAAGTCTAAGCTTCACGAGTTTTATTACAAGTTGAAGCTGAACGAATATGGCAGTGTAAACACTCAAGTAACACTCAAGTAGGGAACATATCATTTCACCTTAATGAGGCAACTCTGGCTCGAATTGAGCATGTTCCACTAGAGGGGATTAGTATAGTGGATGGCAAGTCTCCAGAAAAGAAATTTCTGGTGTAGATTAGCAAACTTCCTACTCTAAGTCAGGCTGGGATTCAAAAGAAATATCTTTATTGTCAGTATCAACTTTTCTTCGAGTTTGTCAACAAGGTGTTGTTGCCCCAATCCAAGAATTTTTGCCTCAGTTATAAAATTGTTCCTTATTGAATATCTGCACACTTTCAAGTTGATAAACATTCTCACTATCATGCTAGAATATATGCATAAGACAATGACTGTCAAATACGAAAAGCATGGGCAGGGTATGGGTATATGCTAACCATGGTTTCAAATACTTTGGCATTCCACTAGTCTTTGGAATCATAGAGACAGTGAAGCAATCCATCTCTATGAGCACTCACATTGAGTGTGAGTGTGTCGAACGAAAAACTAGCAATAAGAGTGAGGTTTCAGAATTGTTGAACAAGCATTCTCAGCTCAAGCATAAGGTGGAAGCCATGGGGGTCACTTTGTCTAACAAAGATGTTGAGATTGATCACATTAAGGTTTGGTTGAAGTTGGTTGAATCTGAGGGACTTGTTGGAGCCAGAATAGATGCCTAGCAAGTTGAGAACAAAGCTCTTGCTAACAAAAACTCTGAACTTCAGGAAAATCTTTTCCTCCAAGCCTTCTTCATCTCATACATGTTCTTTCTCTTTTGTTATGTCCTATGTGGGTATTATCCCGATTCTTATGTTAAATGAGATTTCCAATACTTGTCTATGTTTTCCTTACTGATAACTAAATGGTTAAATTGGCCCTGTCTCTACTGCCTTGCTTTAATACCATGTGTATCTCTCTCTTATGCTCTGTGTTGCCCATGTGGCCATGAATTTGCTTAAACTGCATTCCTGATTTACTTGGTTTACTGATTTAACTCTTTTTGTGATGTTAAAAGGGGGAATATATTGGGTAAAGGCATCACAATTTAGTCTTGTCGAGTCAAGGGACCTGACTTGGTCGGTGATAAGGGGAATGAATGAAACCCAGGGATGAAAGATTAAGAGGTTGAATATTAGGTTTTCATAATCAAGAGGGGGAAATTGTTTTTTTAACCCATGTCTGAAGTCTTGATGATTGAACAAACTTTGGACATGATCCCTAACGAAACTGTGAATTATGTACAGAAAACACTACAGTGGTCCAAAAGCCTGCAAAACCCGGCGTGATTGGTGCACAGCTCCCACAGTACAACAGGTCCTCAGCCAGTGAAATAGTTGTTTATATTTGTTCTCATCCTATAATATGTATATACTCACATATCACAAACAAACTTTTTCAATATAGATTTCACACAAAAAGAAAAAGCCTCTCTCAACGGAATATTGCTCAAGAATAGCTGACGAACCTTATAGAGTTATTGTTGTTCTTAGTTGTTTCTAGGGTTTGTATTTCAATGGTTAATCTTGGAAGATCTATTCCTAAGCTATAAAGGAAGCATATTAGTTTTCATATTAGAGCACAACAAAGATTAGCTAGAGTTACCTATGTTAGGTTCTTGAAGTATAGATCGACTAAAGCTAGTTGGTTTAGTGGGACATAGAGTTATTACTTAGTAGTTACTGGTAGTAGAGTTGCTACAGTAAGAGGGAAGGGATTAAAGAGTTTTAATTCCTAGGTTACAACAATTTGTAATCTGAATCTTTGCTCCTTTTATAGTTAAATGGAGTTGGGTTGAAAATCATGTAAGTATAGGTCATGGTTTTCTCCTCCCTTGAGCAAGGGGGTTTCCACGTAAAACTGTTGTGGGTTTCCACGTAAAATTGTTGTGTCTGTTACATCTTATGTTGGTTGCTTTCTGCATTTATTTTCTGTCAAGGGACCTTGTCCAATGACTTTTTGTGGACCCATACATTCTATAAAAAAAACACAAATAACTTGCACAAGAGTTATCTCCACGTACATACAAAACAAGAAATGTACATGGAAAACTGGAGCCTTTGAAGCTCCAGACGCGTTGCAAGAATAAGTCCAAGAACTAGAAGCACCATAACTGTAGCTAAGGAGGTTTACACAACTGAAATGTCCAAACACCAAGAATATGGGTGAAGCATTAGCAAAGGTGAATACCACCTTGGAAGAAGATTCAATGAGTAGTGAGTAGAGAAGTTCAAGGGAGGAAGGTGATACCTAATTTAAGTCACTTCCAAGATATTGGATGTGAGTCTTATGTGCTCGTGCTGGATCATCTTTGCAGTAAGTTGGATAAAAATGTCGTTTGTTGCATCTTTATTAGTTAAGATGAACAAATTAAGGGGTGAAGCAGCCGTGGCTCTACCACTAATCAGACGTAAGTGTCGAGAAATGTGGTATTTGATGAAGCATCAACATGGTGGTCCAACGAAGTCTCCCTACTAGAATTGACAGCACTTGAGCAAAAGTTGTAAGATAAGCTGAAAGAAGAGAAATGAGGGAAAAAGATAGAAACTAACTAATAGGCAAGAGGAAAGCCGAATCACCTACACCATGACTGAAACACCTAAACACCAAGTATATAGATGCAACTTTAGCAGAGGTGGTCCAGATCAAGAAGATTGCTACCTTGAATTCTTCAAAGAGTAGTAAGTGGAGAAGTTCAAAGGAAGAAGAGGTTCATAATGGATAACTCAAAATGGATGCAAAATATAAATTAAGTTGGTGTGGAGGGTGAGTGTTAAAAAATAATCATCAACTTAATTAAAATCTAAGATATTTCAAAGAGAATCTAGAATAATCAAGACGTGTAGAGAATTGAAGGAAGAACTCAAGATTTAGATTCTTGAGTGCAAGTCTAAAAACATTCTAGACATAAGTGGAAGGTATAGTTCTAAAAAATTACCTTCATACTAGATCATTTCATCACCACCTATAAATAGAAGTTGTTAGAGTTGTATGTGTGCGTACTCTAATAAAGAGTGTGTGCTCAAGAAAAGTGTGTACTCAAGAAAAGAGTGAGTGCAAAAGAAAAATTGAGTGTTAAGAGTTGTAAGACCGAAGTTGGTCCTTACTTAGCAATAATAAAATTCAAGTTTTCATGAGCAACCAATTGTGCCCAACAATTCCCGAAGGACACTTCTTTTGGATCCAAACCACCACTCTTATTGGTTGGTCACAGCTAGCATCCCTCCTTGGTCCAAGCCACCACTCTTGGCTCTCTACCAAGCCATTATTTTGAGTTGCTGCCTCAAGCATTAACCAACCTGGTCTAATACCTATTATTATAGACTGAATAAGACAGTCCAACCCTTAAAGAAAGTATATTAGGTGAGAGATCTCACTCAAGCCTATAAACTCCTTAATTTGTTTTCTTATTAATCAGTGAGGGTCAATAAGCACACAACAACGATGGTAAAGACTCCTCTACAGTTAAGAAAAGTTGGTTCACGCCCTTGAAAGGAGTCACCTTTAATAGGAAACTCTTAACTCCCCCCACCAATAGTGGTTTTTATATCATGCGAACTCAAATGGCGCATAGGTTCTTGACAACACTAATTTGATTGCTGAAAGAAAATTCTGGTATAACAAGTTAAATTGCATAGATAGTACTATAGATAACTCAATATCTTAAAAGTTATTGGATTTTAATTAGTTCAACCATACGGTACCCAAAGTCAACTAATTCGAATTCGCATCTGGTACCTACTAAGGAGAGAAAGATCTATATATCATTAAGTTTTTTTAATAGAATTATCTTTGCAAAGGTTTCTAACAATATTTTTTGTAGATTCTCAGATGTTGTATGTATTGGCTTTGCTTGATGGTTGGATATTTGAGGAAGAATAGGAACAAAAATATTGTCACGACAAAGACATATTATGTTGCTTATTTGGTGTTCAAATTGGTAGATATGTACCATGGACTTGAATATACTAATTCAACTATTATGTTAGTTAATTATAAGAGTGCAAATGTGACTGAAGAACAAACCAACACTGTGAGACTTGTAAGATTTCCTAAACTGAGAGGAGATGGATGAACGGAAATAGAATTGGGAAATTTTAATAGCAAGGAAAGTAGTGATGGTCCTGTTGTAAAAAGATTGATTGAGATTAGACGTCTTGATTACAAATTAACTGGGCTCATTGTTGAAGGAATTGAGTTTCTTCCTAAAACAATCAAATAAGTAGTTAGAGGCGGATCTAGGATTTTAAGTTTTATGGTTTATGTACTACAATTATTTTTGCTTTCTTGGTTTGAGATACATTCTTTATATTTATTAACTGAGTTTCTTGATATAAATGCAGAATTCGAGCCATAATTGCTGGTTCTGCAAAGCCATAACTCTACTATGGCTTTGAAGTGTGCTCAAGTTGGCTCTGATATTATGGTCATTAAAAAGAAACATGTATCTTCTTTTAATACATTTCATGTGCTCAAGTTGGCTTTGACCTTTCATGTATCTCATCTTATAAAGAAACATTTGTAAGACACGACTAGGTCTGACATGTATTATAGAAAAAGTAGATAATACATGTATCTTCTTCTTTTTTTAATCTCAAGTTGGCTCTGTTTCTGCAGCGCTGCTGCTGGTGCTGTGGTGAATTATCCTGTTTGATTTTGTAATTCTGTATTTGGTCCTTTCTTTGTTTCTGCAGCGCTGCTACTGGTGCTGGTGTCGGGGCGGAGTGATTGAGGGGAAGTTCTGGCGAGGAAGAGAATGAAGATGCTCTACCTACGTTTATCTATTGAATAGCAACAAAAGTTTTTAAAATTTACATTTATATGTTCAACTGTATGCAGGGGCAGAGCCACGTAGGCTCAAGGGTGTCCAATTGGACACCCTTCGTCAAAAAATTATACTATAAATACACGTAAAATTTTGACTTAATATTGGTATATATAGAATTTGGAACCCCTAAAATAACAAAGTTATGCGCAGTGGAGTTCGCGATAGCCTGTGTCATCCTAGTTTTTGTCCCGGTTCGATTCCCCGCTGGGTTGTTTTCTTTTTCTGTAATTATTTTGACTTCTTGAATTCAATTAAGTAAATAAACATGCGTAATCTTAACATAAAAGTTCAATAGCTTGGTGGTTAATAGTATCATGAAAGTCTTCAAGACCCAAGTTTGAATCCCTCCTCTACTAACTATTTTTTTTCAATTAAAATTAAATTATTTTAATACATTTTCCTTGTAGAATAAGATTTCCTTGAATTTAATACTTTTTCTTGTGGATTTTTTTCAATTAAAATTGAATTATTTCCTTAAATTTTAATACCTTTTCTTATGGAATAAGATTTCCTTAAATTTTAATACTTTTCCCTTATGGAATAAGGTTTTCTTTCTCTATAAATAGGAGACTCATTTACCCAAATATCACAATATTATTAAGAATAGAATCTCAATAATTATCTCTCTGTTTTTTCTTCTCGTTCTCTTATTTTATAACAAAAATAACCAACTTAATATTTTAGTTTCAAGTTTCAATAGACATGACGAATTATTATAATAGAGTAC